>JAGXJF010005055.1:0-49096 GCA_019208055.1 Stipa capillata | reverse complement strand
CCAGCTCTTGTGCACCTTCTTGTTCTTGTCCATAATCTTTTCAGCGAGCTGGGAACATAGTGCCCTGCAAATGCAAATTAAGATGAGATTAGTTACTCATGTATCACGTATATGATCAGAATCATGAGATTATATAATTGATTTTTTTAGATAATGATCACCTGCATAGCTCTCTCCGGCGATGTACAAAAATCATGGCCTTTGAACTGTGGGAACCTCTGAACCAATTCACAAGGAACGTGTACGCATCATATATTCACGAATACAATGCATCTTCGAATTATTGGTTAGAGAAAGAACACTAAAAATAACGGAAATATATATGATTGTATAGTACGTACCAGCGAGCTCGTCACCAAATCTGCGGAGATCGTCGGTGGTGTTGGTGTAGGAGAATCCAACGCCAGCCGGGGACTCCAAGAAGAGCACGTTCGCCTCTGTTCACACTAGTCGATCAATCAATTTTGATATCATTATAATGATCGACAAAATTTGACGAAGGCATTGCATTCTGATTGGAAAAGTACCTTTGTTCCATGAGTGGGGGTTGAGCCTGAGCTCAGGAGTTCCCTTCTGGATCAGCAAAGGCCACAGCTCCTCCAGTGCTCCATTTCCAAGCGACGAGCATCCAGGCCCTGATTGAATTCCATAATGATTAGTCACTTGTTAATCAAGTACTAGATTCTACTAGATTAATTAGTTTCGTTGATAAATGAAGTAAAATTACTTATTAGGCAATTACAGTAGTATATACGTACCTCCGTGAGCCAGAGGAACGAGGGGCTTGTTTGTGACGTCGTGTGCTGCCTCGAAGAACCAGTAGAAGAGAGCGCGGCCGTGCGTCTCGTTCACCCTCACTTACCCGGAGAAGTGCCGGAACCCCACCTCCGCCGGCTGTCCCGGCAGCTTCTCCACCCGGTGAGCCTCCTGTACGTCGAAGATCTCCTCGAACCCAGCACGATGGTGCCTCGCTGCCACCGCCGACTTCGACGCCATGGCGGCGAGGACAGAGAGGCGAGGAGCGCGCAGCAACCTCGACGTCGACGACATGGCTGTAGCTGGCTAGCTAGCGCGGGAGAGATCGATCGCCTCGCCGGCCGTCATGCATGCACGTACTATACATATATATATGCGTGTATATATATGGGGAACACGATCGACTTGTGTAGTAGAGATATATAAGCGATCGATGCATGGTAGAAATTAACGCTTTGGTTAGTTACTTTGTTAGACTATACATATATACTATCTATCAGGAGATCAAGATTTCAAGTACTCTATATTACCACCCAATATATGTATCTGGATCGATTGCAATGGCAGGTTATTTCAAGAGTCCAGCTGCTAATTTCACGCGATTCCATATACAGTCAACCACTTCATCTTACTAGAGCTAGTTTAAGATTCTCCAAAATAACTAAATTCCCCGGGGTGAATACTATACATCAACGAATACGGCAGAGTTAGACCATGACATAGTAGACCAGTACTGTAACGTATACGTCCACAAGTACGGTAGTTAGACCACGATCCAGTACACGACGGTACAGTACCTGCTGAAAGGAGGAATCTATTCAACCTCAAGCAGCAGAAACAGACACACTTTTTGTGATTCATTGAATGATTCAATTAACACACACATACATAGGCCCTCAGTTCAGGTATAACCTACTCTTTTTGTATAATGTGCTGTACAATTTTACCAAATGGATGAATTAACAGATACCGCATGCGATAAGCAAGGAAAATGATGCAGCACTGTCGTCTGTTGTAATCCGTCGTGTGATCGTCGTCGCTCTTACAGACGAGGATTGGCACGGCAGATTATGTTCAACCAAGTCTCCTCTTCCATCTTCCTCCAGGTTAGCTGACATGGCATGGTACATGGAAGTTGGGAGTGGTGCAGCGAGCATGGCAGGCAAAACCTACCACGGTGACAACATAGAGACTAAGTTCAATCCAGAGCAGCTTTGGTTCTCCGAACCGATGCAGGTTTTGGCAGGCCATCAAGCAATGGCCGGGTGAAGGACTCATGGTTGAAGGTCCATTTGGAACTTGACCACATAGAGACCCCATTCTCCGAGTCTGCAAAATTTGGTGCGCTTGGTGACTTCCGCACGGATTTGAACCCATTAAAAAATGAGCCATTGCTCTTTGCGGTGGAATCTGGGATACTTGTATCCATATTTAGACGGATACTGGAAAATGTCTTTGGCAAAAAACTCTTGATGGTCTTAATTGAGTCTGACAGAAGATCATGCTGGGTATCGGTCGTGTTCGATGGATTATCAGCTTCCACTTTCTGGCGCCGGCGCACGGAACCATCTTGCTTTGCTTTGGTTGCCCCAGTGCTCTTAGTCCCACTAGCACCGTTGGTTGCTGAAAAAGCATTTGCTGTGTCTTCAGAGTCCCAGCTTCTGCCAGTACCTTGTGTACTGTCTGGTGGAGAAGAGGAATTGAGCAATGTTTCGCTGCCAATAAGTTGGGAGCTACCCTTGCTGTACAAGGACATTTCAGTACTGCAATCCATGTCATCTCTTTGAGGACTTAGGCCATAGTAGCTCTGCAAGTTGCTCATTGCAAGCGACGACCGCTGCTGACCAGACTTGGACGAATCTAATGAATCCGCAACGTCCCTGTTTTGCTGATGGTTTGGAGCCCACGCTCTGAAAAAAATGCATGGAGAATAAGCTTTAAAAGTGTACTCAAGTACAACTACAGTAATTAAGAAATGTCTTTGGTATGAAAGAACAAAGACTATCGTACTTAGGTATCATCTACCAAGCAAAATGGTCAAAATGCAGGTGAAGTGTCATGATGCGATAGCAAGTAAGAAACACTATACACCAAAAATAAAATACTGTGACAAGCTGACTACCAATTTGATTACATATAGCTAAATGAGTCATCTTTATATGCTAGTAGTTTCATCTGAAAAAATCAGCGTTGAGGGGAAAACCGGTTTCAGTTTAGATGTAACTAACTAAAAATCAACAACAATTTAACTTATGGACCGTGTGCTACATCATGGAACAAAAAGAACGAAAAAAACAGCAAACATGAGGAAATATGTACCTCTTCGATCTTTGACAGGAGCCATTCAACCTCACAGAGGATGGCATGGGCCTTCCTGGTAGAGGTATGAGCAATGTCCTGTGCGCAAACATCTGGCTGTCACTGACCAGACTATTTGCCCTCTTAATGTCAGATATCTACACCCACAAAGGAAGTAATTTAAATCAGTAATCAAACTCAGTAAAATTTATCAACTTCGGAGATAGACATAACTCCAATATTAAGTAAGCTACTGTGACTAATACGAGGTCCAAACCTGCAAGGCAAATACTTATCCTCATGAACTCCCGAAAAACACGATTTATGATGTCAAAATTCAACATTTTGCATCACGTTACATGATTACATCACTCATAACTATCAAGGGAGTAGTTCACCCAGCAGTATTTGTGGTGCAAAAATCATGCATCGCCAATAGGCCGTAGAAGCATTGTCGCAGCCATGAACCACAGAAAAATATGGGTAAAGTTTGGATCTTGTCACAGATAAGTGCTTCCTTGAACATACTACAGCCACACCTGCCTCAAGACACAGACAGACTCCATCCTTTTTCCTTCCAAAATTTCTGACCACGCAATGGAAATATTACTCTTTCATAAAATTATTCCTTGCATTTGCCACACAGTTTGCATTAAACAGAGAATAATATCAGAAACTTTACCCACTACATTGATCACGCAACTCCGCACCAACCAAAGTACCAAATCACACCAAACCATCAGGGGCGAGTAAGTTGGTGAGAAAGATATTACCTCGACGGCGTACTTGATGGCGATGCCGGCTAGCGTGTCCATCCTGGAGACCTCGTGCTCCAGATAGTCCTCGTCGACGGTCGAGCAGGAGGACGCGGACGGCGGCGGCGAGGACGGGGGCGTCCTCTGCGGCGACAGCAGCACGCCGCCGCCGCCGTGGGGAGCGTAGAACTCGTCGGAGAGAGGGTGCGAGATCCCCATAACGACCAACCGAAAGGCCCGAAACCCGGACTCCGGAGGTCCGGGAAGCCTTCTTGATGTAGGTAACCAGGGCACCGAATCGCACGCGGGAGGGAACCGCGGGTAGATCTCGGCGAGCGGCGCACGAATCCGGGGTCGGATCGCAGAGGCGTCGCAGGGGATCAGGGGGAAATGTGGGAGGTGAAATCGTGTGGTGGGTGGCCTTCTCCTGTCAAAATGGAGAGGAAGGAACCAAGCAAAGCAAAGGGGAGGCGAGGCCTCCTTAAGAAGAAGAAATCAATCGCTTTCTTCAACAACAGCAACAGCAAAAATTTAGTAATTTCTGTTTCTTTTTGGTAACGCGGTTCATGGAGTAGGGGACACGTGGTCGTCGTGTTCCACGGTTCACTTCTCCTGAGCTCCTTTGATTCTTTCACACTCTCCCAGAAATAAAAAAACCATTTTTCTCCCGAGAAAAAACAATGGCTAGGTCAACAAGGGCACCACCGACGCAGCCGGACTAGCAGCAGAAAGGCCACCCCTTTTTAACAGTGCTTAAGAAGATGCTTGCGAGTGAACAAGTCAACTCACCAAGATTCTACGTACCCCAACACTTTTATATATCATTAAGCAACTGTCAACTTGTAGATTTGTGCACAAGCAGTGTTCACTTTGTTAAAGTAAGCCTCACCACATAATATTCGAGGCTAAGACGTAGCCAAGATGGTTTAGATCTTAGAAAGACCCCAAAAAATTTTATAGAGCATATACCATCTGCTCTATGCATATTCTTTTGCTTTCTGTAAAATAGAAATTCAGCATGCCACTGAAGGAATCTGCCCGCTTTTATTTTATTCTGGTCTGGGACAGATTGTGCCAACTGTGCCTAACCACAAAGACAAAGGCATCATCTTTGACCAAGTGCATATGCATCTTAAATTACAAGGGCACCAGAACATATGAGCATTAGTTGCATTGACCAAAAAAATATTAATTCATGATTCTTTCTCTGGTCTGGTCAGTTAAAACTTGGCTTACTGGCCAGTTCATGCATGACCATCTCCCTAGCATCAGACTTAGTTAGTGGAACAACAAAAACATGTAGTTTTAGCCACAACTGATTACGGCTTATGCTGCGCAGCTTCTTGGAATATTCATGCTTTAGAGACAAGAAATCTTACCTGGCAACATCATGTTTAATTATCATGCAGCTCTAGCAGGCATGCAATGATCTAGTACTATCGTAGGTACAACTTATGCTTCTTCTTCTTCCTCCTCCTCCTCCTTTTCAAGTGCCTTCTTTTTCTTCGAAAAGTAAGTGAAACAGTAGTACCTTGCTTGCTGTATGCCAAAGAATCTGCATCCTTTTCAAAGACAGAATTTAGTGCTTTCCATCAAGGTGGGACACCACAGAATAGCACACTGCCTTGTGTGTGCTCAATTAAAAGTCAAGTTTAGCAGCTTGTTTCCATAACTCTCCTTCCTCTCTGGCTTAATTCATGGCAGACAAATTATGGTGCTTACATCACATAAAATGGATAAGCTCCAACCTCTGAATTAATGCTACTCTTTCTTAGTGAGAATCAAAAATGTTGGCTATGTTCGCATTTGGGGAACCTGGACAATTTCAGAATAATTCAGGTAAAATCACCATGCAATTTCAGCCCAAAAATTACCCCCAGTAAACAAGATTCTGTTGCTTTACATTTTGGTACCCCTCCACTTTTCTCTCTTGTGTGCAGAACTGAAAATGATGTGTTTTTTGTCCAGTTAGATGAAGGAGCAGTCACAGCTACACCATTGTCAAACTTAGGCTCTACTTGCAGATCTACCAAACCATTTGCATCACTAGATTCTTTCCTATAATCATCGGTCAGCAAGAACCAATTATATAGTTTGCGACAATGAAAAGATCTAATCAAAGAGGTCGAGAGCACGTGGCATCATTCAACCTTATGAGTATTTAATTTGTATTTGTTCTAAATAGTGGTAGTATCTAATGGTTGTCGGTAACAGTCTAACAACAGAATGCAGGATGCAGTACATTTTTCAGAGGAACCTCTTCGTATATGGTGTATACACTCCAATGTCAACACTCAAGGGCTGCTTCATCCAGTTGCCAATTCAGGTTTATGCCAAACAAAATCAGGGTGCATTGCTCGGTCTTGTGTTAGGTTGCACGACAGTATATGCATCAGATAAACTCAATAGTGATAGCCCAACCACCGTTGGTTTTGTAGGACTGATTTTGTTCCATTCCAACTTCAGAGTTCAGACTTGGCAAAATGCAGTCTGCCACACAGAAGACCTCCGAGTTCTATCCAAACTACAAAAAGAAAGACCCCAACGGAGCACCAGTGTATCTGAGTTCTGGTTTGTTTCATGGGAAACAAATTATGGTGCTTATATTTACATAATGATAAAAATAATGGATTAGCTTCCAACCTTTGAATAAACTCTACTCCTTTGCAATTGAAAATGCTGGCTATGTTCTCATTTTGGGAACCTGAACAACTTAAGGAGAATTCAGATATATAAACATGTAATTTCAATCCAAAATGCCGCCTTCAGATAACAAGTTGGGTTGATTTGGTATACCCCTCCCACTTATTTCTCTACTTTTGTGCAGAACTGGAACTGGAAGTCTGAAAGTGACATGTTTTCTGTTTAGTTAGGTACAGGTGCAGTGACAGCTACACCATTGTCAAACTTACGCTGGACTTTCAGATCTACCGAACAATTGCATCATAGAATCTTGCCTTTTCATCGATCAGCAAGAACTAATTCTATAGTTTGTGACTATGAAAAGATCTAATCAAAGAGGTTGTGAGCATGTGCCATCGATCAGCAAGAACTTGTTTTTCTGACTTAAAATATTTGAGCTCCAGTGTTCAGACTTGGCAATATGCAGTCTGCCACACAGAACGACCTCCAAGTCATATCCAAACTACAGAGAGAAAGACTCCAAAGAAGAAGCACCACTGGACTATCAATTTATCGTTCCATTCCAAACACTTTGAAAAGGCATCTTTTTGTATGAATCTATGATGAGAATAGAATAAAAAATATAAACTGAAATCCCTGTGGTAATCTCTGAAAAATTCAAAAATCCTATGGCGGACAATTTCCTGGCGGAAACAAAACAAAGTATGACAAGAGAGTAGAACTAGACCTCACTTCCCTGTGTCCTTCTAATCCAATCCAGAACATGACAATAGTCTTCATCCCCAAGGAACACCCTGTTCTCTGAACGGTAGGTTTTGAGTTCACGGCTTTTGTGCATGCAACTTTCCCTTTTCATTTCAAGTGATTCAGGAACCACCATTGCATCGCAGCCATGGTAAGCATCACAGATAAATTGAACAATTGCCTCAAAAGGCTGTGAAGCGTCAATCCACTGGTAAATCTTCTCGTTGCGGAACCAGGTCATCTGCCTCTTTGAGAAGTTCCTAGATGTTTGCTGAAACTTGGTCAGGAAACTCAAAGAACTCTTGTGGGGAGCTACTGCCTCCGTTCTGTCTGCAGTGCAACAAGTACTCCATGGCTTGCCTGTAACCTATTGCACGACTTGCGGAGTTCATATTTGGATGCAATCCGATATCAAGAAGCCATGAAGCTTCTGAAAGAAGACCTCCTGTGTCAGCCAGCATTTCTTCACACCTCAAATCAATTGATCTGTAGAGTTCAACACGTGGACACGCGAGGAAAATACATAGGAAGTCATAATCCAGCTCCTTTACTTCAGAGCTTGCATCAATTGAGGAATCAGTTAGCTTGGTCTCATGCTGCTCCTGAAATGAGCTGTACGGTAAGGTGAAGGCGGATGGAGGGGAACCTGATGACCTGATGATCTCAAGGCGTCGGCTTAACCTGGACCAGTTATTCATATGCAGGTCCCGAGCTTTTGGATCCCCGGCATTGACCACCAGCTCTACTGCTTCTTCCCACTGCCCTGCTCTCACGAAAGTCAGCGAGCTCAGACCACACACTTGTAGTGATGTCCATGGATGATTGTGGAACGTTTGGTTTGCCATAGATGTACCATCTTAAGTAGAGCCCAGTCCCTCCGCAACGACTGGCACGCAGCCTCTATCAATAACATCTTTTGTTGCTCTCCGCGCGTCATGAAAGAACATCCCAGCTGAGTAATCCTCTGATGCGTGCATAATATCAATCAAGTGATGTGGCACCATATTCATCTCCGAAGCAGACGGTTTGGCAGAACCAATGTCAAGGCTACGGTACACCTGCACCGAGTCGGCACTGATGATCTCTCCGCCGACCCTCTTTGCTACCTCCAACGCGAGCCTGCTCTTCCCGGCACCGGTAGGACCTGAGATCACAATGACCTTGCTCTTCTTCCTCGTGTTTTGTGGCAGCAGAGATACTGTTGTCATTTGGACCTTCTTCTCAGAGCCGAAAGATGATGCGAGCTGCTGCTGCAGCTGCCGCGAACACAGGACAGGCCATTTCCTCCAGATGTCGCACCGTGCAGACCCGAACCCGAACCATGGCCTCATTTCACAGCACATGATAGAATGAGCACCTGCAGATGTGGATTCAGATGGAGATTACAGAAATGAAATGCAGGCGCACAGATTAACTGAAAAACGAGGGACTCATTCCCAGAGTCTCTTGGTTTCCTAGGGCAGCATTCTGCCGAGCACCTGCGTGCAAAGAAAGCAGCCCATCCAACTAAAGATCGGTCACCGCCAGCAAGGAAAGAATCCGCAACAGCAAAAGGATTCATCAGGACGGGGTTCCTACCGAGAAAGAAGTGATGTATCCACGCCAGTCCAGTAGTACAGTCGCCGTCGGCACAAACAAATTGAAATTGTGAGGAGAAGAAAAGAAGGAACGGGAATGAGAAATCACACAGAAGAAGAGATGCGACGACGAGGGGAGGAAGAATGGGGGAGTGGAGACCAGGAAACTTGAAATTGGTCTCGTCGGTGTACTACGGCAGACAAGAGGAGACGGCGATAGCCATGAAGAGGAGGAAGAGGAGGGATGATGGCAATGAATGGGCCGCTGAGTGTGACTGCGGGTGGGGCCGTCGCCGCAGTGGAGGAGGGCAGGATAAGACTAGAGAGACGAAAGGCCAGCCACAAGCAGACGCGCGGCTTCCCGCGAAACACCCGAACCAACCTACATTCCACGGCGGCCACCACCACCACCGCCTCCCCCCTCCCTCCACCTCCTCCTCCCCTCCTCCCGCCGCCGACGCCTCCTCGCACCTCGCGCCTCCCACTCCGACTCTGCTCCTCCCACCCGCCGCCGCCTCATTGCCGACACCGCCACCACCGCCGCTGCCATCGCCGTCTCCCCTCTGCTGCTGCCACGGACCCCGGCGGCTCACGCGGCTTCGTCGCTGTCGGAGTGGGAGCGCATCCCGCTCCCCTATCGACCCCGGCGTCGTCCTCCTCGACATCGCCTTCGTCCCCGACGACCCCTCCCACGGTAAAAATCTATTCTTTTTTCTGGCTGCTCCATGTATCAGCTGGGACTGACATAGAAGTAATCTTCATCAAATGCCGTGATGTTCCGTCCATCTACCTTATCTAAAAATAGCGATGAATTGCGTGGGCAAAGTAATTCCATACGACTGATACAAACGCATCTTTTTTGTCGTAGGCTTTCTTCTTGGGACGAGGCAGACGATACTGGAGACAAAAGATGGAGGGAAACAGCTGGTTCCCTCGCTCCATCCCTTCTGCTGAGGACGAAGACTTCAACTACAGGTTCAATTCGGTGAGCTTCATGGGCAAAGAAGGGTGGATCGTCGGCAAGCCGGCGATCTTGCTGCACACTAAGGATGCCGGAGAGAGCTGGGAGAGAATACCTTTGAGCGCCCAGCTTCCCGGGGACATGGTAATTAGTTTCTCTCGCACTTGAGAATTAGCCAGAAAAAGTCTATCTTTGCATTCATCCAAAGGGAATGGGGAAGAAAACTGGAAATGGTAACTAATTTCTGTGACATATATCATATATGGCAGGTTTACATCAAAGCTACCGGGGAGCAGAGCGCGGAGATGGTTACCGATGAGGGAGCGATCTATGTTACTTCTAACCGCGGGTACAACTGGAAAGCTGCTGTGCAAGAGACTGTCTCAGCTACTCTTAACAGGTAGGGACAAGTTTGCCAAGTATATATATCAAGTAGAACCAATTCTTAGTAAAAATTCCAAGATAATTTTATGAGATGATGCATCGTATAAATATGATTTGACAAGACGCGTCTTGCTGATTTCACTTATACTGTTAAGGTTGTTTGCAACGGTTATGTTGCTTTGAGGATTGATACGTGCAAATGAAACTGCTCAAGAATCCTGTTGACTATCCATATATAAAGACAGTAATAAGTTATGGACAAACCATAATACTCTGATGAAATAGCTCGAGTCTCCTCAGATCAACAACCACCCAAAAATGAAAGGGAATCGTACTCTAACCAAGCCATTGCATTGCATTTTAGCCGGTGCTACTTCCCGTCATGTGTGACTAGGTGATCAAGCCATAAGATTATTTGCTCCATCCTTTTTGTTTGTGGTGCAGAACAGTTTCAAGTGGCATTAGCGGTGCGAGTTACTATACCGGAACTTTCAACACAGTGAACCGCTCACCTGATGGCCGCTATGTCGCGGTCTCGAGCCGTGGGAACTTCTACTTGACCTGGGAGCCTGGGCAGGTTCGATCGGTTGCTCGAGAGACTTTCATAGCATCAATTTGGGTAATTGTCTGCCCGGAGGTGGGTTCTGAAGTGCTTACATCTACATTTGCAGCTATATTGGCAACCGCACAACAGGGCTGTGGCGCGGCGGATACAGAACATGGGATGGAGAGCAGATGGTGGTCTTTGGCTTCTGGTGCGCGGCGGTGGACTCTTTCTCAGTAAAGGAACCGGGGTGAGCTTCTCATTTTCACTTCATCAGTTTAGCAAAATGGGCAAATATGGCATTCAATTTCTCCCTTTCAACGCTCATCTTCATCCTCCAATCGGGCTCCATTTCCAGATAACTGAAGACTTCAAGGAAGCGTCAGTGCAAAGTCGGGGGTTTGGAATTCTGGACGTGGGCTACCGCTCAAAGGTAATGGAAATTGGATTGTCCATGCTACTGACTGATAACCAACCACAGATAGGATTAAAACAGCTCCGTGGTTCCATTTTGCAGGATGAGGCATGGGCTGCCGGTGGGAGCGGCGTCTTGCTGAAAACAACAAACGGTGGCAAGTCCTGGGTGCGTGACAAGGCCGCCGATAACATCCCCGGGAACCTCTACTCTGTGAAGTAAGTTGACTGCAGGAGATAGCACTGTTCAGAATTTGAGTTTATCTCTCTGAAACTCTTGAGAATCACAATGGCCGGTGTGATCTTGCAGGTTCATTGCTGACAACCAAGGGTTCGTGCTCGGGAACGACGGCGTCTTGCTCCGATATGTTGGCTGAAGCAACGCCAAATTGCTGCTGCAGTAAATCCTTTTTGTACGTAATAATCCATATATATACACATGCGAAAGGCTGCTGATTGTTTCAACATTCTTCTGCAAAAGAGTGTAAATTTTCTGTCTGTAACTTGGCCGATTGTTTCAACATTCAACAGTACAACGTTAGCACCTGTATCTACCTGATATGTTATGAAGCTTGAAGTGACCATGATTTCGGCTGTACGCAATGCTGGTGCAACTGCAAAACCATGTGCAGTAGCTTCAGAATTAGCAATGCATCTACAACTAATGCAGAGATGAATGGCTTTGCTAAAAATACCGATACCTTCTCTGTCGGTGATATCCAAATTTAGGGCTTGTTTAGAACGACCCTGAGTGTTTGCAGTGAGGTGGCCAATCTGGCACCCCTACACTTTGGATGGCCTTAGTTAGTATCAAGCAGAGTAGCCGCCTCAGAGTATCGACATGCGCCATACCGGTGCTTTCATCTAGATGCATGTACTAGCATTTGCACATTCCGTTCTTTATATTATTGAAAACAAACAGAGAACCGAAATGTCATGCTATCAAATGACACTCAGAGCTTCCTAATGAGAACTTGTGCTACCATCAATTAAGCTAAATAGTTCGCAACAACAAAAAGGCTGCATAAATATTTGTTGTGGTGCAAAGTTTATTTGATATTTTGCATTTTAGAGAAAATAGTTGAGTAAAAGTATATCATACTGAATTGTGAATAAAAGTTTAAAATAGGGGTCCACAGATTAGGGAGGGTTCTTATGTCCATTTGTTCAATATATGAAATTGTAACATACCGTTAGAATATATTAAAAACGTGATTAGCACGTTTGGTCGTATGTATACATGTTGATTCACATTAAGAATTTTTTTTATAATTGTTGTTCATACTAATTGTCACTAGAATTACTATCGGCGAGGCGGAAGCTTATGCCAACACGCGGCATGCCACCATGTGAAGCCTTCTAGTTCTCCACTATTTTTTTTACCAATTAGATTCTTGTCGTCCAAAGAAGTGGTACAGGTACAGACAATTATTTGTTTTTCCTGGCCACTTTTTGGTGCTTCTTGCTTGGACTCGATCTATGTTTAACACCTTTTTCTACATACTAGCAATCCGCTAAGGGCAATGCACGTTTTATAAATATACATTGTATAGAATCTGTACTACCCAAATATCCATTGAAGCACGCCGTCTCCACTGATCATTGGGCATGAGACATTTGGAGTAGGCCACAAGAGCTGGACATGAGAAAAGGAAAATAGAACAGATGATTAACTCTCTTTAAGTAAGGATTAACTCTCTCATAATTCCCTCTTAAATAAGTAATTATGAGGTAATTTGTAAGGGTCTAACTTAATTATTGAGCCGTTGGATATAATCACATGGATGACTCTGATCATCTGGATTCCATCAAACTCATACCTTTTATGGTAAGTATGTATGTAGATTTTGTCATTTAATTGCTTGCTTTGGTATAACCGATAGAAAAGGAGTTTAGAAATCATGTCGTGGCTAACAAAAAATATAGGAGAGATATCTAACTGTATGGTAAATGTAGTATTTTTATTTTGATGTACTTTGGGTGTTTCTTTTAAAACTTACTTTGGATGTTTGTTTGGTTCGAATAAAACTCTAAATTTTACGCTGAGCTTGCGAGGCAAGTTAAACACAACCATAATTCTATGACCGTAAACTATCGATCCTCTGTGTCCTTCTTTAGCATATGTTAATTTTATTAAAAGCATCTATGTAGCTTCATTTTACGAGGTTATTGCTAAAAAAATAAGAAGACATAAACGTATTTGACGTCTTCTAAATTAACACAGGATCCTCACGGGACCTCTGTACAAAGTTCAAAGGGTATGTTTAATTCGCAAAGACTTCACAAAAATAATTCGATTTCGACATGAAAGGGAAAATTCTATGAACCAGACAGACTCATGGGATGAGTAGAGCCTATTTGATCCATAATTCTGAATACACAAAAATTCTAAAAAGTATATATATATACAAACCTTACAAATCAAACATCCAACGTGTAAATACATAACCGCAGGGTGTATAAGGGTAAAAAGCCATATTTAACCCCATGCCGTCGATCAACTGCAAAATTATCCCCCTATTGAAAAAAAGTCAAAAACAGCTCCCTGTCGTGAGTAGGATCCGCGGCACCCCACCTATCACGGGTGGGATCCACGGCACGTCCGCGGCAGGTCCTACCGCGGATCCCACCCGCGGCAGGTGGGTGGCGCGGGTCCCAGGTGCGGCAGGTGGGAGTTTTTTAGATTTGTTTTGTTGAGGGGGTTATTTTTATCATTGTCTGATGATAGGGGGCTAAATATGGCTTTTTGTCTATAAGATGTTGCAAAGAAAATTGGAGGGAATAAACGATTATTATTTTTTTGACACTAGACGAGACAAAGGAAACGGCATTTTGCTAGGCATCCCCAGGGAGTACAAGTACAGAACCTTCACTAGTCCCGAATCCCAAAGGACCAACACACACACTCACTGCTGCTACTGTTCAGTCCCCTTCCGAGTTCGTCTTCGGAATCATCTCCTCGCTCTCGGCGGAATCGATCACTTGGAGTAATCAATTCCCATGTTTCCCTCGATTAATTTGCGTTCCGTCCAAATCCGCGTGCTTTTTTCTCGCCTTTTTTAGCGCCGCCTTTCCACGGCCCTCCAATTTTTGTGTGGCATCTCGCTGCCCCACCCTCTTAACACATTTTGTATTTTTAGATTTTGTTCTAGATTTCGTTTGGCCCCTTCCGTCCCGCCGCTTCGTCGATTCTGGCTGCAGCCTCTCTCTGCCGGCGCTGGCGAGAGATCATCATGAACTCGTGAGGTCTGTCCTCTCCAAATAAATAAAAAAATCCGATATTTCTCTTGCTTCCTGATTCTGAAATCGTTCGCAGATTTTCTTTTTTCTTTTTTCTTTTCGCTGTTGTGCATCGATTCGGTTATATGATTGCTGTCAATTCGGTCGCGATTAGGAAATTGTTAGGATGTGGAGGAATCTGTGCTTCTTCGTGTGGATTCTCGTGTGGTTTAGAGTAGGTTTCTGCTCATGTTTATCATGAATAATCGGATATTCAGTAACGACCAGCATCATCCGTGCCGTTATACTTAAATCCTGCTGTAGTCCAAGCTTCTGTCAATTGTTACAGTGGCCATGCTAAGATCAGTTGTTGTAACTTGTAATGGGGTTACATTGTTGTCTGCGCCTCAGCCTGCGCTGCATGTACTACCATTTTTGCTTTCTTAACCTAATTTCTGCTTACTACTTGGTTAATTGCTAGCCAGTACATAGAGAGGTCAGGGTGCTCTAAGTAACCTAGCAGTTTCATTATTGTTCATGTACTAGTGCGAGTTGTGACTTGGTTTTGCTGTATCCTCTGCATCTCTTCTCGTGCTGAAGGCACTTCTTGATGAGTGGTACATCTGTGTTGTGTTAAATCTGCTTGTGTCAATACAGGCTCTCCAAGAAATGCCGTGTGCGCTTGAAGTAACTGACAGAAGGTTGAAGAGCACATCACGTATGCATTGTAACAGATCACCCAATTGGATATCGACAACCGCTTTTCTAAGGTTAATGATATTCTGCTACATATATGTGTTTTCATGTTCACGAAAAAATTACCGTTTTTCATTCATGCAGTTTAGTGACTTGCTATTTTTATCTTCTCATCAATCAGGACCTACACAGATCAGTTTCCGTCTTCCCTGAGAACAGGTAATTCTCCGTTACTGATGCAGCATGTGTATTTAGTGAAACAAGAAAATTATTCATGAAAGGAACAAGTCTAATACTAATACTATGAACTTGAAAGGATACAACTTTCACAGGGTCATAACAAATGAAGAAAAAGGAGAAGCAATAAGAAAGATGACTCCATTAGTAGATCTTACTGTTACAGAAGTGCATTAATAAAGCTTAAGGAACCCATTCACGTAACTGAATCACTCTGGAATATTTGGTGTTTATGTTTGACATTTTGCGGGGACTGCCCAACTTTGTTATGGAACATCGAAGTTTAGCAAATAAAGGTTAGTTATCAACTTTTCTTCTGCCTGTATGATAAGGTCACCAGAAGCAGATCTAGGAAACTTAGGTTGGGAGTGCCTACAGGAATAGCCGAATAGATACAAGTACCCTCTGCAACTGCTTGTATGGAGGGATATAAAACAGCTTGTATCCAAATACTTCAAATACTCTATAATTACAACTAGGTTACTAGTTTGTTAACATTGTACGCTTATGGCTTACCATTGTACGCTTATGGCTTACCACAATATATATGTACTGCCATCTTCATTTTGATGCTTTCTATGTATACATGTACCAGTCACGATATCCAAACACTTTATAGTTCCTACCCTCATTATCCTTTTTTGTCCTTTTTAGGCAGCCATCACGGTCCTCTCACCTGTTATTCAATTTTTCGGAAAGCTACTTGTTTACTGTATTGACAGTGCTTTCTCTTGGGCACAATTCAGATTGGGAATTGGTGCCATTTTTGTCTAGCACTCAAGAGGTCAACAAGACAAGTTATTTGAGATCAGGAGCTGCTGATACAGAGGGCTTTAAGTTATTATCCCCACAGCCAACAATAATATATTGGTTAGGTCAGCCGAATGAAAAGAACATGCATGATCAGGACGGTTCTCCTAAACCACTGCCCAATGGAGGAAGCAATTTAAGAGAACATCGGCATAGGGAAAAAATTAAGAACTCATTGACAATATACCCTCCCTGCCATGTGGTTGCAGATAACTCTTATGGGCCTGTTACTGCTCCTCTGAGATCTGATTCAGATATTTTGCATGATGATGATAAGCCTCCTAAAAGGAGTTCTAAAAAGAGAGGAAACAAAAAATCGAAACAGTACAGGCGAGCAACCCACGAAAAGCTTAATTTGTTACCAGAAATCCCATGTGACGAGCAAATTGATTCTGCTTCTCCTGTTGAGGTACTTTTGCCTGATTTACTGGCGGGTAAATTGTCAGTTACCTCATCCTCTACCAGCCTGTTGGTTAAAGACACCCATTTGGGGAAAGATAATGGCAAGAACAACAATGGTGTGGAACATGGAACTATGCTGACTTTATCTACATTGGGAAGTGATGGGATGGATGGCTCTGAATGTACAGGTTCATCTAATGAAACTGTAGGCGAAAGACTTAGCTGCAACGGTGCTCCTTACTTGAATGATGGACCTAATAATGCTGATTCTTCAGAATTTGGTGGATCTGCCGTCACTGGACATGTCTGTTCTTGCGTGGGGGAAGAAAGCAATAGCTGCCAGAAGTCATTGTGTGCCTGTATTTGTAACTCTAATGTTGCAAGAACAGATTCATTCTTTAACAGGTGGAACAGTGCCAACAGTGGGGCTTGCAGTATTGATGTTGATGAAAGGTTAACCATCAACGATGAAAATGGACATGATGGTTTGCAACATGGGGCTTCCACAGGAGTGGATAATGTGAAGAAGACATGCCATTTGACAGGGGTCCATTTAAGTGGTACTCATGCTGAAGATTCGAATGATTCATTTGGCAGCAGCTCCTGTTGCTCAAAAGATGTTACTGATAGTAGTAGTCATACTGAAAGAGTTCGGTGCAGCAGTGAAGCGTGTAGCAGCAAGAATTTTCTTCCAGTTTGTTCAGGGAGGAGTGGCAGAAGATCAAGGAAAACATCTATCTGTAGTAATTTGACTGAGTCTAACAGAGTAGTAGGTGCTAATAGGCACAGGCATAGTGGAAAAGACAATTCAGTTTCTGTGTGGCAGAAAGTAGAAAAACCTAACAAAGAGAACACATTGAGAGCAGGACATGTTGGTGCTTCAGCAGTTCTGAATATGAGTGCACTAGAAGACACTAACAAGGGTGTACAGCACAATCCAACAAAACCAATGGATAAACATAATCAGTGTAGAAAATCATGCAAACAGCGTTTTCCAGATGAGGCAGTTGAAATGGGGCCTACCAAAGAAAATGATGCACTGAACTCATGTCAAACATTTTCCAGATGCATATACATGAAGCAAACACCATTTCTATACCAGCAAAGAAGTTTGTCTTCTAAAGAGGGTAGTTCTCAGTCGTCGAGGAACTACTACGCTCCTAAGAATGATCTCCCTAAGTTGCCGAAGAATCACTCGCAACTGATAGAAGGATTGCCTATGTTGCGGCTAGGATGTGCCAGGGACACCAGTGATGGATCAATCTCAACTTCTTCTTTAGCTGATGAATTTTTTCCAACTGGAGTTGTCAGCAATAGTTCAACTGAGGGAAATGGGAGTTCACAATCTGGTGATGAGAAAGCAGCACTAGCATCTTACAACTTGGATTCTCATTTGGTCCCACAAGCTACGCCCAAGGAAGCATGTACATTGGTCATTCAAGATGATCCTCATTCCTTATGCCTTGAAAATAATGTCATATCCACAGATTTGGACTCCAGAAACTTGTGTGCTGATCCTTACGCCGCAGAAATGGAAAAAACCCAATGTGTGAAGTTGACAACTGAGAATACTTCTCAAGAATCTTGTGAGTTGTATTCTGCTGCTGGACACACATCACAGAAGTGGGTTCCTGTTGCAAAGAAAGATATGATCCATTTAGAAGTTCCAGAAGCTTCTGTTGTTGAAGCATCAGTTCCAGCTAATGATATTTCTGTTTCTGCTAATATAGACGTGCAAAGAAATGTTTTAGATGTTCCTGCATCAACTAAAAGTGAAGACAGCAGAGTAGCTACTGAGGTGACTGCTGAA
This sequence comes from Stipa capillata, assembly GCA_019208055.1. Taxonomy (NCBI): domain Eukaryota; kingdom Viridiplantae; phylum Streptophyta; class Magnoliopsida; order Poales; family Poaceae; genus Stipa; species Stipa capillata. The sequence continues at coordinate 30,846 of JAGXJF010005055.1, read as the reverse complement.
CCAAACTCATCTGGACAGCTTGATTTAAAATGCCAAGGACATATTGATACTGGGACTGCTTTCAGCAAGATAAGAGAAGCAGTGAGTGATGCTTATAAGGCCCAACAGAGAGTGGAAGATATGCAACTTCTCATTGGCAGGCCTCTTGCTGATTTTGAACAATTTATTTACTCTGCTTCTCCAGTTCTGTACTGTAGATCTTGCCCTACTGGCTGCAACTCTTCTTCGCAGGAATTGATTAAAGATAGCTTGTGCTTTCATCAGACTGTGGATCTCTCTCTAAGTAGCATTTGGCAGTGGTATGAAGAACCTGGCTGCTATGGCTTGGAAGTAAAGGCACAGGATCTCCGTAGATCGAAAGGCTTGTGGAATAGTCATTGTCAGTTTACTACCTACTTTGTGCCATATCTATCGGCTGTTCAATTGTTTGGGCAACCTAAGAGAAGCAATACTGGAACCATTGACAAGGAAGAAGCCAATAGCTGCTGCCTCTGCCATTTTGCTTCTGCCGCGGCAAGGAGCAATCGCCGTCGGGTGGAGTCAATTTCTCATCGGACATCCCGCCACATCGCCCTTCCGTGCGATTGCAGCTCCTCCATCGGCCGAGACTGACCTCCCTGCCACCGCCCCACTCCCTTCTCCCGCTCCAAGCACCACCGACGGTCGCCGGTTACATAACATGTATTTCGGCTCGCTCGGGTTCACCGGCGATTGCTCGCCGGAGCAGTCAACCCCGCCGCCCTGAGCTAGGAAGCCTCGCTGCTGCAGAAGCCGTTCCGGTCGCTGCTGGTTTTAGTTGCCATCTCCCGGAGCTCCTGCTAACCCTGTCGCTCACCCATCGGTGCTCGCCCCCAGCAGCTCGTTCCCGAGCCGGTGTATGCCACACCATCGGCAAGCAACCGAAGGCAGCCCGCCCAACTCATCCAAGCCACCCAAGGCATTGAAGGCACCTCACTCTAGCTCTCCCTTCCTTTTCTTTTCCATTTCTATTTTTCCAGCAGTGGTTTGCTTCACTCGGGTGGAAGCTACTCAACTCTATGACATGCGGGGCTCGCTCCACAGTCCTGGCCCGCGTGGCAGGTCCAGAGGAAGCGTGAAACCACATTTCCGCTTTGCCCTCTGAGAAGCGGGTACCCTCCTCTCCTCCTGTGTTACGCATTTTCTAACAGAAGGCGTAATCCTCTTCTCTGTTATGAATCCGCTTGCTATAGCCAAAGGCGCCACCCCAAAATCCGCCTTTGATGTCATCCCCTCCCTCTTCTCTGCCCTACCGGCCGTTCTTCCCCTCTCTGATTCCTCTCTCTCGGCAGAATTTCGGAAGTCCATATCTTCCCCATTATAGCTCCGATTGATCTCGATCTTTTTCCCATATTCATGAAAAGTCAAAATCTATATAATGGTACCAGTTTCATAATTTTTGGAATAATTTAATTTTTTTTAAATTTGAAGCAATTCAATCGAGCATGTCCTATACTTCTCAAGCATAGTTTAAATTGGTTAACTCCTTGTGGCATAATACTAATCAAGTAATGATAATTTCAGTATATCCTTACCTTCAAAACCTTTTGTACCATGATAACAGTAAGGGTCTTGAAAATCCATTCATTACAATTCATCCCATATACGCCTGTATGTATATACGTGCACGCATGTCTTCATATTTATACACATATGTCGTTTAAATCTTGCTCTAACAAGTTTCACATAGATTTCTAAAAACTCTGAAGCTTGAATAGTGTCCCCTGGACCCAACCTTATATGAAAGCTGAAAACTTATAAATGTTAATATGATCCCAATCATGCAAACCCTAGTTTTTCTATATGTGAACGCCTTTACCTCATGTGATAATTAATTCCATCGCATCAATTTGAAAACGCTGGCGTCCTTCTAAGAGCAATGCATGGTTTTAAAAGTTGCTTGAGTGTATTTTGGTTCTTAAATGGTTCTTCCTCGCACCGTTGGTGATTCGCTGTTCTTCCCGACGTGTAGTTCCGGCGTTGCGAGACCTTGCGCGAGGGATTTCAAGTGTTCGCCATATCGACTCAAGTTCGAGAATCGGCTAATATTGCCAGGCAAGCTCTCCACCCTTGATCATGTTGAATCCTAAGTTTACGAAATATTATTTTGCTTACGAAACATGCAGGCTATGTTCTACGACCCGTTATTTTATGTAGTGAAGCTATAACCGATAATTAGTAAACCCTAGTCCGACCCTGTATACCTTGTCACCTTAAGTACTACGTATTTCGGGAAAGTTACCGGAAACCTAGGGTAGAGTATGTATGTATGCTTAGCCCTGCGGTAGCAAAATTAGGTTTTCAAAATAAAAAAAAGAGGGATACTCCCATATTTCATGTGGCAAAAGTTTGAAAACGGACCGTCGTGTCCGAAGGTGTATGAAGGTAGTATATCCATGGGTTGGGATAATTTACCGTGAAAAGGTTTTGTGAAACCAAAATGAAAAGAGAGAAGATTTTGATCCGGGTCGGCAATGAAGGGGGAAAGCAGGAAGCTTGTTAAAATGCGAGGTAATGCCCGGCGTGGTTCTCACTGCCCGTTTACAGGAGTGGTGTGAAGTCCCTCTCGGATCACATAAGGACCGAGCTTAAGTGCCGTTTGGCCAAGTCTTACCGTACGTCTACATGTCCTTTATGGGAATGATTTGATCTAGTACCCAGTCTGAGACTAGCATGAACCCGTGGGCAGTGTGTAGTGTGCAGATGAGGTTGTAGCCTCTGTAGAGAAAATTTTTCGCAGGAAAGCGATGGTTTGTTCGCCACAAAGTTGGAACACCAACCTCCTTGCAAGCGATGATACTGACTCAAGCTAGGTTTGGGACATGTCCTTCTGGTGGGTTCATGGCTAGGTTTACTCCGGTGAAGAGTTTTGTTGTACTAGCTCTGGTAGTATACAGCGTGCAGTATGTCCAGGGTGACCTACATCGTGTGGGTAAAGTCGTACCACCTCTACAGAGGGTTTAAGGGCCCGTTTGGGAACGGTCTAGCGCCTCAAAATCCAGAAATCCGGCTCCGGGCTCCCGATTCCAGCTCCCCGAAAAAATTCCACGGATCGCTAAAACCATTCGGCTGGTCCGCTCCCGAACCGATCGCTGGCCTTGGGCTGCCAGCCCATTAAGCTCGGATCTGAGCTACCAACACCCGTTCCATCCCCTCAAAAAAAAACCAACACCCGTTCCAGGCAGCAGCGGCCGGAGTCAATGGCGTCTGAAGGCGGGGGCTGGAGGCGACGGCGGCTTGAGGGGAACGGCGACTGGAGGCGTCGGCTGCTCGAGGAGACTGGTGGCGGCAGGTCGCGGCCTGGTCGCGGCGGGGGACTGGAACCGGGGGCTGGACGCGGGGGCACGAGGCGGTCGCCGACAGATCCGGTCGCGGCGGCGCGGAGGTGAGGGGCGGCGGTTTGGCGGCGGAGCGTCGCGGAAAAGGGGGGCGGCGCGCCTTCCGGAGATGAAGAGGAGGAGGTGGGGGGTTGTGGCGGCGGCGTGGCTCGAGGAGACGGGCGACGGCGAGGGGCGGCGGCGCGGCGCGGAGAGGGGTGCCGGCGCGGCGCGAGGCGAGGGACGGCGGCGCGGCGCGAGGCGAGGGGTGGCGGCGCGGGTCGGGGCTGCTGGAGGCGATGGGGATCGGAGGTGATGGGGCCGTGGAGACGGGAGAGAGAGAAAAAAATAGGTAGCGTACCGGTTCGGCTCCCTTGGCGGTGGCATTGTCCGTAAAATCGTCCAACTCCCGAGAGTCTCAGATCCGTGGATCCCCGAAACAGCTGCTCCGCGTTTTACAACGTCGGGTCCATTCAAATCCCGGATTTGGGCTCCGCGGATCTCGCCCGTTCGGGTCGGCTCCGCGCGGAGCCGGAGAGCTCCCGAACGGACCTTAAAACTATTCGAATAGCTGTGTCCACGGTCAAGGACGAACTTGATTGGGCCACACTAAAGTAGACTGACTTTCAAAGTCAAAATGTGGTTATGGATTTAAGGACGCGACCCACCGTGATCGCAGGGGACCTGAAAAGCTCCCGTTGTGTCGGGACGAGTGAAGAAGGGATTTCCCCGTGGACTCGAGCAAACCCTATTGTAACAGGTGAGCTGAGACTCCCTGCTGAAGCGGGTGATTAAGAGACTTTCTGTGGTAACGGAAAGCACAGAAATGAATCCCGTTATAGCGGGAAGGAAAAGATGAACAGATGTTCGTCTCGGAATACAATGGAAATTTTGTGAAAACTGCTTTAATATCTATTTATGTATTTCGAATGCAAACTTACTTTTTCGCACAATATGAAACCTAGGATAGAGCCAGTCTCTTGATAATTCCTTGCATGCTCATATCCGTGATAAACTTCCTAGCGGAGTGCTTGCAAGTACATTCAATGTACTCACCTGGCTTGTTGATTTGGCCAGACCGAAGGGCGACAGCTCGAAAGCAACGACGATATCCGCGAAAGTTAGGGCGTAACCCCAGTCAGTTGCCTGTCGGGAACGGCATATTGATAGGCCACTCCACCGTTTGATTTTCGCTGCAAGTTTCTAGCCGTTGGGCTAAAGGTATAATTATTCGATCTCGAAGATCGGTTTTATATCAAATTCTAATAAGTGTGTGTATGACCTTGATATACAGGTTAACTTGTGTGTACCGACTACTGATCATGGGACCGGTACAGTAAACACAAGAGTTTATCTCGCCTTAAAACCGGGTACGCCACAGTCGCCCTCCTCCTCCTCCTCCTCCTCGTGACGACCCACCGGCCTCCTCCTCCTCACCCCGACCGCCGTCAGCCTCCTCCTCCTGAGTGCCAAGTAAGTGCCCCACCGCCTCCTTCAAATTTTGCCAATTGTGAAGTCAGTTGAAAGAGTCACATCTATTTTTTGATTATCTTTTATTTGTAATCCTCTGTTTTTTCATAGAACTTTTCATATTTGAAATCAGTTAAAAGAGTCCTCTGCAGTGACAAATTGAATCAGCAAATAAACTAATAGTGCACTTCCTTCTTCTTTTGCATATAGCTTATCTTAGTTCTGTTAACACTATTCACTTACTTTTATAGGGTTTATTATGTCCATAATGTTATAATTTTGATTATAATTCTAGCCGATATGTTTATATCAGTTATAACGTTTATAATAATTCATCGAGAATGATGTTTTTGAACCAAGTAGTATATGTATTCGGTACTAGTGGTCGTCCCAACCGTCTACGTCGTGAGAAGGGAGGGTATGGGGGGTGGAGAAGGGGGATGGGGAGAGAAATGATATCATTTTTGGGTTTGATTTGGGATACCGTTTCCTAGCTTCCCTAAAAATGTATACAAAGCCAAAACAAGCAATTTATGCCAAACTTAGTGTCGTAAAAGGCAACCGACATGTCTGTTAACTTCATAGGTTAATCATCAGAGTAATTCGGATTAATCTTCTTCTTTTGTCTAATCATGGGAACAACTGTTTATTCTGCAACTATGATAAATTTGTTTATAATATTGTGTAGACGAAGTAATCCCTCTATTGATTTATGTAAGGCGTATTTTGACCGTCCTAAGTTGAACTTTGATCATCAATTGCTTTTACAATTATTTGTTAATAGTTACAAAATCACAATCATAGAAAAACATTTTTGTTTAATTGGTAAGAAGTTCATCTCATTGACGAACATGATTTCTATCGCCCCTCTCATGTGTGAAGTGCCACCCATCTATGGTCTCTATCCGTCGACACCCACCTCGATAACCGTTTGCTATCCTTGTCCGTCAGCACCATCCGTAACCAATACCCATCGGCATCATCCATGGTCATCTTTCGATGACATGGTCCGTAGAGAACATCAGTTGTCGTCGTCCGTATCGGGCATCAAAGACCCTCATATTCCATGGGCCGTCAAAGGTGCCATAGAATATTCTTCTAAGCGTAGGGATGTGTGACCAACAAACCCCGATAATGTTATAAACTTAGGGGTAAAATAATAGAGACAGAGATGTAACTTTACACTACACCATTCCCTCACTATTTGGAGCTGTGATGTAGGCGGTGAAAGTGGAGGCAGGTCACAATTATTTGTGTTAAACGGGTTTTGAACTCATAACCTCTTGGTTACAAGTTTCATGCACCTAACTAGTTCACTCAAAAGCTCAAGCAGATGGAGAAGGATGTGTAATATATTTTAACATACACTCCCTCTCACGTCTAGTCTCCACTATATTTTAGACATGGGATCAAAGTAGGTTACAAATATTTTATTAATATTATATTGATTAGGTCTTAAATTTAAGACATCTTGACTCTAATATCATATTGAGACATATGCACTAATTAGTTCATGAAAAACCCAAGCTCAATATACAGTGCGATGAATTAAGTCTTGGTATGACCGCGTGAACACCCCCCTATTTGTTCCCCTTGTACTCCTGCATGACGTCGTAATCGTGGGTACCAGTTCACTGTATGAGCGTGTACTCGTCAACAGAAATGTAAAGCATGACCTATGCTATTTTGATGAATGGCTTGTTCATTCGTAAATAAGCTGCTTTCAGATCAACTTTGAACATATAAAAATAGACGTCAAGTGTGCATAATTATCCGGTAATTCCAAACTAATTGTTTATCGGTACGCCATCCCCTGTTTTCCGTTCCGTTCATTGTAGAGAAACACACCGGCACTACATTTTGGTCCGTCTACTTTCACATATTTTTCTGCCTTGCATGGATAACTAAAGGAACTAAAGATGCACTTTATTCCTTCTTCTCTACAAACTTGGACCTTAATATGCACTCTTTGAAGAAACAGCCATAGATAATTGCTTTGTGAAACCGATTGCATTTAATTTTACGCGGGATTAAGCCTTTCTCTTATCGGAACTTGCGTGCATGCCAGTCTTAACATGAATATTGTGTGATTTGTGTCACGTCGTGAGATATGTAAGTTTGGTCGTGTTAGCAAGGAGTTGCCGCCGGACAAAGTGCCGGGCCGGACGTTTCTATCGAGGGCTGCTAAGCACGTACGCTCCGTGGTCGCTACTCTTTCCAGCGCATCCGGACAACTCGGTCTTGTTTCTGAGACCAACGGCGCAGGATATTGCACTGGTAAAACTCTGTTTGAAACTCTTCGGTCAAATCCCAAGCCTTTTATTTCTCTTTTGCGAGGAAATCTCAGGCCTTGAAGTCAAATACTCAAGAAAGTCTGCAACTTTGAAATCACTGGAGTTCCCATGATATATCTGGGTTTATCATGTCTCTCGGTGAAGCGACTGAAAACTGCATATTGGCAAGCAATGCTAGACAAATGCACCAAGCGCATGCCATCGAGGAACTGGAAGTGAGGGATGATGACCAGTGCGAGAGACAAGTGCTGGTTCAGTCAAGTCCTTTCAGCTAAGCCTAATCACTAGTTATTGATTGATAAAGCGCCGATTTGGGTGAACAAGAAGGTTGACAAATCCAGAAGCAACTTCCTCCGGGCAGGTTGGTTCAGATGAAGCGGAAGGTGGGAAATGTATCGATCCCTAGTCAAACTGGCGAAAAGTCTGCATGCCGAAGACCAACGGTGGCCTCGGTGTAAAAGATCTTGCAGAGCATGGTCTTTGCACTAAGAACACGATGGCAATGGCGGGCAAACGGACTCTTCGAGACCTTGGTATGGCATGGCATTCCAATGAAGCGGTGACTTCTTTTTTCCACGCTGTCAGTGCAATTGGGACATGGCAGGACCACAAATTTCTAGTTGGATAAGCGGATCGATGGTAAAGCAGTATACCAAATTACCAAATTACTCACATACCAAATATTCTTGAGCTCGTCGAAAAAGAGATTCATGTGGAACTCCAGCCACAGATCTGGGTTACCTATGATATTTCGAGATTTGAGCTCGTGACACGGAGCCAATTGTTCTTAGCGTATAAAAAAAATTAGAGGGTGTCTAATTATCGGTCAAAATTAACTTTTAATTTATTATCAGTCACTTTTTCTAGATCATTAGATCTGCATTTAATAACTTAGATTCTATTCCTTTTCTTTTAAATCACCTAATCCTAACTCTCTCTCTCTCTCCTCTCCCTAACTCTCTCGACGCCCACCGCCTCTCTCATCTCCTCTTACGACTCCGGCGACTGCCGCCGCTGTCATGTTTGGTGGTGGTCTCCGCCAAATCAAGCATCCCCTCTAAACCTGACGGACTGTCATTTTTTCTGACGTCGGGCGACACCTCCACCCTAACTCTAACTCATCAGTGTCGGCTCGCTTCCGCCTCGCCTCTCCGTCGGTGTTGCCGGCTCCGGCTCGACACGAAGCTCACCCTCGCCGGTGCCTCCGTGTCATCGACGACTCTGGCTCGACACGAGGCTCACCCTTGCCAGCATTGCCACCTCTGTGTCATTGTCGGCTTTGGCTCGCCGCTGCCGGACACAAAGATGGGAGAGGTAGAAAAAAGATGATTTTATTGTAAAAGTCTTTGAGTGTCGGTGAATTGAAATACAGTCAACTCAACTAACTGTTAGCAATTCCGAAAAATTAACGTGTCCTAATTATCCTATGGAACGCATGAGCCTACTCGTGGAATGCTCAACTGAAGAAAAAGAAGTGATGGTTGTAAACTAAGTGATGGTTGTTGGGCATGTATGGTTGAGATGGGCTGAAGCGAGCTCAATATGTCGTGATTAGCCATCTGGCTGGGCTTGGATGGTTTCAGACGTGTTCGTTTCTGTACAGTTGGCCCATTAGGCACAAGTAATTCATCATTCTCTTTCATCTATCTAGTTACTAGTTATGGCGATTTGTAGGCCTACACAAGTAGGCATGCCCAAAGCCCCGAACCAACTTGATTTGGGCTAGACTATGTGTATTTAGTTTGCATACGATTTACCCGATCCATCATCATGTAACAATGTCCCCTAAAAAATCATCAAGTAACAATAAGAGATTCCTTAAAAAGTAAACCGTAACAGTAAGAGATCGAGTGACTAGACCACATATGTTAGGTGTCAATGTAATTTACAGATTTACTTATACTACACACTTTCCGTCATCCACGACGTTCTGCAAGTAAGATTGGCGCCGAGGACGTGCGGATATAACTGTTGAGTGAGGAAAGAGTAACTAAAAATTATATGAATTGTGAGCATCCCCTAATGGTAATTTGTTTCTTCGAGATTTGCAGCACATACTATAGTATTAATGAAAGGCAGGGTGATCTTGGTCACAAGTCAGAACTCAGAAGCTATTTTGAAGAGGCTTCAAGTAATTACAGCAAAAGTGATTCGCGTAGTGCTGGCCTAGTGGCCTACGTAGAACTGTTTTCGTTCCTTCCTTTCTTTTCTCCCGGTGTTTTTCCGCACGTGTTTTCTTAGTTAGGTGCAGGGACAATTATGTGCCAATTCCGCCAAATCTCTCACTGATCATGCATGCATGCATCCATGCGTGTCTGATGATAATTAGAGAAACCAAGTGTGTGGGGGAGCATCACCTAACGCACAAACAAAGGACCGGGACGTGCACGCAAGCCAATGCAAGACCTCACAACTCGATCGAGTCCCACGAAATAATTGCAGCAAGTTTCCCGGATGTACTGCATGGTCAAATTCATGACAATCGACCATACAATCATGTTCTTTTTGCTTCAAAATAAAAGTTCATTTGAAGAGTATACAGTCAAACTTTTTTTATCTTTAACTACTGATGAATTAGAAACGATTTAGACTACTTAGATATAAATACTCCCTCTATCCACAAATATAAGGTATACACGAAATTTAAAGTTCAACTTTGACTAATAATTAAACTAATAATTTAAAAATATGTTTAAACATGAATCCAATAGTATCACTTTTATGTCATATAATTGAATATTATTAGTTTAATTGTTGGTTAAAGTTGAACCTTAAATTTCATGCATATCTTGTATTTGTGGATGGAGGGAGTAATATCATTAAAGTTATCACTAAAAAACAACACAAATTTTTATTAAAATTGAGTACATGGCTAGCATTTAGCTCGTCGTAAAAAACCAGAGAGACTGTAACCAATAGTGATTAATCCAGCATGTAGTATTCCCTGCTGTCAATCCCCGTATCATTGCTGTCAATTTCCTGGTTGATTTAAATGGCGAGCGACCAATCGCATGCGAAATAGGGAACCAGGACTCCAGGAGTGGGCTCCCACGCACCCCCCCCCCTGCATCGATGCTTCCTCACATGCGTCCCCCCGTTCCAGCAATCTCGCACAATTCCCTCCCTCCCTCCCCTCGTTCATCCTTCTCCCTTCTTCTTCATCTTCTTCTTCCCCATCTCTCTCTCTCTCTCTCTCTCTCCTGTCTCTCCTTGCCCGCTTCGTAGAATCTGCTTTGCTTCGTTTGATCTCAAAAAGAATCTGCTTTGCTTCAGTTGGGTTTATCCCAAAGCCGCCGTCTTTTGTCCTGCGCGCGAGCGCGCCTGCTGAGTGTGTGGACAAAAAAAAGAGAGGAGACGGCCTTTTTGTCTTGATTCCAATCTGCAGGCGGCGGCAACATCATGAGGTTCAGGTTCGGGAGGAAAGCCGCTGCCGCCGCTGCCTCCTCCTCCAGTGACAGGGCGGCGGCCGCCGACGGCAACTGGCCCGCTTCTCCGCTCGCCGCCGGGGACGGCGGCGGCGGGGCGCTGATCGTCGCTAGCCCAGATCACTACGGCACGGAGAACGGTATTGTTACTTATACTCGTCTGCTGCACCGTTGCTTTTGTTTGTTATGATGCTTCTTTTTCGCGAGAAGTTGTTATGCTTTGCCGTGGCTTCCGGTCTTGCTTGTTGTTTCATCGTGTTCAATCTTAAATCCGTTAAAAGAAAAATACCGTAGTGGTTTGATTGCTTGTTCTTGTTCTTGTTGTGTTTAATCTTGGATCGATAGATAATTTGGTAGTGGCCTGATATATCGATGCCAAGAAGTTAACTATGTTATCCTGACACTCGGGCATGGGCGAGTTCCATGGGGTTAGTTGAGTTGCGGATTAACTTATGATAAACTGCTTGAATCTTGATACATCATCTGTCTCCTTTGGTGTTCGATTAGGATGATCAGGGAAACCAATGCGAGTACCTGCCTTAGATTTATTGGTCTCTGAACCTGCTAGCTGCACCTACCATGTGGTAGGCAACTTACCTTTGAATTTGATGTGATGGGTCGGGCTCAACAGTACCAGAGCTAATTGCGTCGGTACGAGTTTCGTCTTGCTGTCATTTTTATCTCTTGTCCTACTTTTTTTCGATGAGGTAAACTTTAATGTTTGTTCACGAAAGATAATTTTATTTTATTTTTTGCTCGCTACAAATTTCCTTTTAGAGTCAACGTGTCTTGTACTGAAAAGAGACTTCAAGCTGACCTCCTGAATTCTAGGACATAACAACAGGCTACTAGTATACTCCTCTCTAAGGCAAGGCATAACATAGTCAATGTTCAAAGGATGTTTCAACAGGAAGTCAAATAACAGTTCCACAATCACAATTTTTTCGCCATAAATGTTGGAAAGTCGTTCACGTGTATACCAGTTCTTCGTAATATTAATAAAGCTCGTGTCTTTCACATTTCCTGACCAAGCAGACGCTGGACTGGACACAACATAGAAAAGGCTACGCCTTTGTCTTCTTCAACTTGATAGCTCAGTGATACTACCTACAGGCTACAGCAACAGTTTCTTTTACTTTCAATTCGCGTTTCTTGCTCTTTCATGCGTTGCAATTAACTGAAGTTAGAGTTCAAAACAAGACAACACTACGCGTCAATTTCAATTGCAATGGTTCTTTGCATTAATAGGTGCATTGATGGTAGAAAGAAAAACGGGCAGAAGATAAATTTCAGTAGTAGTTCTGTAACATCAAACATTGATTCATTCACGGCTGATTGATTATGCCAGGAGGAAGCAAAGATGAATCATTCTTCGAGGCGAGGCCATGGTTAGATTCTGATAGCGAAGATGATTTCCAAAGCGTGAGGGGAGGTAAAAATTGATTTTTTTTTGCAACAATATTATCAGTGAAGTTAAATTCTCACATGTTAACATCTCTGTTTATCTGGATTCTGAAGACTTCACTCCTTCAAGAGGTAGTACCCCAGATCACCAGATGCAAACATCGTTCGCAGCGCGGATATCCGTGGACAGGTTGACGCCTTCACTGATAGAGAAGAAGCAGAGGCTCCTTGAGCTTCTCCAGGAGAAGCAGCAGTACGACGATGAGTATGATGGCACCACCGATGCCGGTAGCGAGATGGGGTCGAATAGCATTGTTCATGCTGAAGAACATCTGAAGCCTCCTGGGAAAGGAGAGAAAGCAAAGAAGTCATCCAGGACAGGCTGCTTGCCTTGTTCTGTTTGCAAGTTTACCTTCAAGAGCTGCTTCAAGAAGAAAAAAGAGCAGAAGGATAGTGAATTAGCTTTCTGAGGTGGAATTTTGATGTCTTGAGAAACGTTATTGGAAGAGAGAGGGTTCGTATATATCTCTTTTGTTTTCAGTGAAATGCCGCAACTGGAACGAGAAAGAGGGTGCCGAGTGGCCTCTTATTGTGCTATGAACAGTGCAGGAAATATAGCTAGGGAAAAATATACATGATTACCTTTTTTGTTTTGCCAGAATTGATTTTGTCAAGTGTTGATCTGACTATGTTTGCTGGACCATCAACATAAAAGTGTTGCCATGTCCAATCGATTCTTTTGTTGAAGCAAGAACCTAAGGAACGAGAAAGAGGGTGCCGAGTGGCCTATTATTGTGCTATGAACAGTGCAGGAAATATAGCTAGGGAAAAATATACATGATTACCTTTTTTGTTTTGCCAGAATTGATTTTGTCAAGTGTTGATCTGACTATGTTTGCTGGACCATCAACATAAAATTGTTGCCATGTCCAATCGATTCTTTTTGTTGAAGCAAGAACCTAAGGTCCCTCTTGTTTTGACTTTTGAAAGAAGTTGTTGTTGGTTGTTAATTAATTTAGGAGGCATAATGTTGAAATAAACTGCAGACTGCAGTCAAATACGACCCTTTTATTAGTTCCTGTGGCTGGTGATGTGTATTTTGTAATTTCTTGATGGCGTTTTACATTGTGGTCTTAAACCTTGATATAAACTTACATGTAATCTTAACGTAGCTGAGATGCAGTAAATATAGATTCTGGAGTAAAAAAAAGAGAGGTTCAGTAGATATATGGACACTCATCATTTGGTCAAACAAAAGTTAGCTAAGCAGATGTACACTTTTGTCTTGAAGTAGACCACGAGGACTTGCATTTGTTCATTTAATTTTACATTTCTGCAGAGAATGTAGCACTCCAGTAAGGCAAACCACAAACCACGCATCAGGATCAAGGGGAAAATGAGATTTGTGGGGATCCACCATTGAGGCAAACTACTCGATAAACACACAGTTGTTTCTATAAATATGTTACAACATAATTAGCGTTGGTTGGTAATAATTAGGCTCCTGCCTCTAAACAAAGGAATATGTGCGTTTTAATTAATCTCGTGGCTATGAGCCGTCCATTCGAGGAGGGTTATTTTTGCTCCCGTGCTCATGTCAGCCCTTTCAAAAATTAATTTTCAACACGTGCGTTTACAAAACTCAAATGATCCTTAAAAATGTCGCATGTAAATGTCGGAGTACTACGTGCGCTTGGTACTTCTCATGTAAAAATTAACATTTTGGTCACCCGTGAAAAAGAAGAAAAGGATTAATGGCTAATAACACCTTCTGTGCAATATTTCCCAATTTTCTTTTTAAGTACGAAAAATCTTTGTTTGAGCCGGGCTCAGTTTGAGGTTTACGCATTCGGCATTCTGTTCATTCTAATCCAAGAGTAAGCTTAATTGGTACTCTTAACAGAAGTGTCGAGGAGTCTACCGCCAATAGTTAGGGATTACGGTGATTTCAAGGTTAAATCGTAATCTAGGAGGACAATTAACGTGTTACCTCGTAAGGGAAATATTGTAATTTCTATTCATAGTTTGTGAAAACAAAACAACAGTGTGTCCTCTCTTCTGATCAATCTCCAACATGTAAAACCTAATTGCACCAGCTGATGCGGAGGGCCGTGCAAGGCGGGGACTGGGGTGGGGCCTCTACGGAGAGGCATAACGCCTCAACTCCAAATAGGCTCAGGTTTATGGAATTTTTCGTTGCTCAGCTCTTACCAAACTCAGACTATTCCAAAATGATTTTAGATAATGTGACGATGGTTTTGCAGATGTTGCAACCAAGTTAGCATAGTCAAGAAATAAACTTACAAAATAAGGAAATATAGAAGGAAAAAAAACAGAAATTAATACTCTAGCAAGTTTGCTGGAAAACCGGGAAATTTGAAAATTCAGTGCTTACGATTGTTTACCATATTGCATGATTTCCAATAATGTTTCTAAACTATTTGCATATTTTTAATCAAATTTCCCTATATTTTTTTGTATATCTTTCTGCAATATTTTTGTTTGAATTACTTTTTGTTTTTCCAAATTTCCAAGATTTTTTCTTTAGTTTTCTAAATATCAGAATTTTACCCTTTTTATTTTTAAAAATATTCCATAATTTTTTTCTCTAATTCATTTTGTTTTTCTAGTAAATTCTATGATTTTTCTTTCAAATTTTCTCATTTTTAGAAGAACTTATATGTTAATTATACTAACTGGGCTATCACATTTATGAACGCCACTACCACGACATTTACAACCACTTTGGAATGATCTCAGGGGTAACATGTCTAGTTCTGTTATTTGTGCATGTGATGGATGAAAACTGGATTTCTTCCTAAGACTAAACTTACTTTGAAGACACATTCGTTTTCGGTTTGCGTAAAGTTATATGGCCTATGTGTCATAAAATTAAATTTAAGCAAACATTTGCCATATGTGTGACAATGTTTTTTTAGACATAATTTTCTGACAAATCATATCTTACCTAAGTTCAATTAGGATAATGTTGCCTTCGAACTAGATAGACGCTAAACCCAACCTGTTACCTAATGTCTTGCATGGGCTGCAATTGGTCATTCTTTTCCTTGGGCCGAGTGTCATGAGAAGTATCAATTTGAGCTTCCCACTGGATTGTCAACCCGATAAGAGCATATATAATACAAGTACTTGAAGAGGTGCTTAGCAGAATAAATCGACTTTTTCTTGTCATATAAACTAGCATTGATGTTTGTTTTATAACATGAATGCTTAATTAGGCACTCATGCTTAAGAGTTGTCTATGTATTTAATTAATATTAATAATAAATAATCTAAACACCTTTAAAGAGAAATTTGTATTAGAGTGGGTAAAATTTACATGATGCTTGACGATGTGTTATCTTTCTTTAAGCATTTATACATAAGTATTTTACATTGTATATACCCTAATGAAGCCGCACGCCGAGTGCGATTACCATGCGTGGTTCCTCTTCAAAAGCAGCCGATGCTGCTGGAGAACCTGACAGACTCCGTCCCGCCATTTACCCCGCAGATTGCAACAGCTGCCAGTCTGTGCAGAGCGCCGTGGCGAGGCAGCGTCGGAAACGGATCAGTTACGAGATGACCGAACTATTGGCCTGTCGCAGCTGATCCACGGCGGCCACAAGCTAAACACCGCCGAGATGCTGCTCGTAGGAAGAAGGAAAGCCGTAAGAAGCCATATGGACGGACTCACGTAATGAGTGTTTGAGTAAATTTGTGTTCAAAGTGCATGTTCCTGCTCTCCTCGATCAATCGGATATGTCAATTCCAGTTCTGTGACTGGCTCTGCTTTTCTGTTTTTCTTTTATGCATCCTCTATATGCTGTGTTCTTGCTTTACTATTTGTTGTGTTTTATAATTATATTCAGCAATTATAGAGGCCATCAGATTGGAACAGCTTTACGTTGAGAAAGGGGGGTTTAAGGGGTCACGAGGAAGAAAAAAGAGCAAGAGATCTGTTTCTTAAAAACAAAAGACGGGAGCAATGGATGCTTTTGAGATTGGTACAGACACTTAGATCATATCTTGTAGGATTTGCTTATGTCTCGTTCCCTCGCCTCCTAGACAGACGACCAAGCCGCATCGCGCAAACGTGACTCCTCCTACCGCGATGGCCATCGTAGTCTATTAGCAATAAAAAACAGAGTCATTGACGACCCAATTCATATTTTGTCCTTCGTCCTCAGAGCATCAAACAACAACACAAACAGAAGAGAAGTACTGCCAGTATTTTCTCTCGCAACTACTGCATTCCCAAAGCCACCTAGTCCTAGACACATCTCGAGGAATGAGTGGCTAATGCCTCTACGATCTCTCACGTCTCACTCCCCACAATATATTTTTCCTCGGAGTTGTGCATGCACCTATCACAGTATTTTTTCCATGGAGTTGTGCGTGCTCATTATATACTAGCTAGTTAGGATTAATGCCGAGGAGGGCAGGGTGTTGGTTGTGTGGATCTTGGAGTTTTTGATTGTTGGTGGATGGAAGTAAAAGGAGAGTGAACAAAAGGATGCTCACTGCATGCGGTAGATATATATTGGACTAGAGATGAGCAGCAGTAAAGCTCTCATTTCTTTTCGGTAGACTGCTTATTTTGAACATGATTTTTTTTATTTGGTTATTTTCGTTGTCTCGCCGGGCACTCTGAACATGATATTTTCATTTTGTTATTTTCATTGGGCTTCTAGCTAGATCCGCGGGCCAAAATTCTAGAACGAACCCGGCCGTACTGAGAGCCCTGGATCGGGCTCATGAGAGAGGAAAAAAGGTGAACTGATCTAAGCTGGCACATTTTGCTGGAAGCAATAGACCGTTCACTTGTCGCATCAGGCATTCTTGACCGAACTCGGTTAGACTGGGAGTGGAAGAAATCAGGGCGGGCTCATGGAAATGAAAAAAGAGAGTGAAAACTGATTAATTCAATATGGTGCATGCACACCATATTTCATGATTTTTTTATTAATATTTCTAACTTATTTGTGTGTTTTTAATCGTTGTTCCTGATTTTTAAAGTATTTTTCTGGAATATTTGTGTTGTTTCAAAATGTTCATGACTTTCTCAAATTGTTTGTGTGTTCCGATCTACCGTCTATCTCAGTAAATCGAACGTGTCAGCTTCAATTTTTCTCTCAGAACAAAAGATAAATCGACTCAATCTATTTAATTAAGTTGAAAAAAGTTTTTCAGCTAGTTGGAGTGAATCTAAAAACTAGACACCCCAAACCTAGCCAGATTAGACGCAAACACTACCGGCCGACATGGCCACTACCGTACGAACTTGATGCACAACACAGGGAAGGTCGATCCACCGAAGCCATTCATGAATGTTATCATCATCACCTAGTCACCTCGCGACTGGCGACTCTAATTTCACCACGGGCAACCACCAAAGCACCGATTGCCACAACGCTGTAGCAAGCCCACACAAGCCAAGCCACTACAGTCGGTCACCGTGCCAATGACAAGATAACTCTAATTTCGATGACGAGTCTTGCGGGAGAAAGTTGCAAGACTTGCACCCGATTGAGTCCATTGCAACCATTGGAGACTATCGCCCACCGAAGTCACCATCCGCGAGTCATCGTCATTGTCTTGTCGTCCACTACGACGTGGCAACTCTAACTTCATCGTGACACGGCGAAACGGTGCATAGAAGACCCAATAGCCACGCCAGCTAGCCGATGTTGAAGCTCATGCCATAACCCGACACCGCTTATCACCATTGTCGATGCCGCATGGGTTTGCTCTGCTTTTCGCTTTTTATGATGCATCTGCTCTATGCCGTGTTCTCGCTTTACTATTTGTTGTGTTGTATAATTGTATTCAGCAATTATAGATGGTGAGAAATTAGAAGAGGCCATCAGATTGGAACGGTTTTACGTTGAGGTCGTGAGAAAGAAGGGCTGAAGGGGTCACAGGGAAGAACGAAGAGCAATAGATGTGTTTCGTGAAAAAAAAAGAGAGAGCAATAGAATGCTTTTGAGGTTGGCACAGACACTAGGTACACTCTATGAGGCGTCAAAGCAATTAAGATGCTTTCAATAGAGATGTTTTGAGGAGAAAGATTATATATTTTGTAGGATTTTCTTCTGCCCCGTTCCCTCGCCTCCCAAAAGACGACTGCGCGGCCTCTCTTGCCCGTCTGCGCTCCTCCTACCGCGGTGGCCATAATAGTCTATTAGCTGTAAACAGGAGACTCATTGACAGCTCCGTTCATCTTTTGTCCTTCGTCCTCAGAGCATCAAACAACAACACAATTTGAAGGACAAGTAGTGCCAGTATTTTTTTAAACGAAAAGAGTAAAAACATTGCCATTTCATTAAGATTGAAGAAAATAAAATACATTCACGTATTTACAGACAGGCGCAGGGGGCCCGAAGAAACCAAAAACTACGTCTCGCCTCCAAGAATCACGGTCTTCCTTTTGAGCAATCTATATGTTTTATATAGACAATACTCACTAACAATCATTAATGCCTATTCTCTTGCTTACACGATCTTCCACATCACCTCAATTTCTGCTAGCCGTATGATCGAAGATATGTACTCCCTCCGTCCGGGATTATTAGGCCGGCCGGCCAAATCGGCAGGACCAAGGAACGCGTTGGTTGGAGGCGAAAATCGGCAGGACCAAGGAACGCTAATTACTCGCGTGCGCACGGACGCCTGCATGGCCAATCGGAAGAAAAGAGAAGCGCATGCAGTGGTTGGTTCCGTTCCTTTCTTCCCGCTGAGTCTCCGCATGCAACAGCTGAGTTAATTCCCTCGATCTGTGCGAACAAAACGGCAACTGAACTGGTGTGCTCCGAAGCGAATTAATTACCACGGCCTAATAAGAACGGACGGGCCTTAGTTGCTCGCTGGCCTAATAATCCCGGACGGAGGGAGTATTGCAGATTATGGTGCCCAGTCACGTCTTCTCCCCTGACAGCATGCAGCTTCCCTTGCCACCACGTCTTCTCCTCTCCCCTTCCGACCATCATTGATCCCCTATCCATCCCATTGCAGTTTTTCCTACACCAAAGAAGCAACCAAAACAACGATTCAGCCCGGTGGCAGCGGAATGCAGAGGTCGGCCAGCTCGCCTCCATTTGTTCGGGCCTCCGGCCTCATCCACAATGAGATCCACGTTGTCAAGGCAATCCACACCCTAACCTCCTCACACAAGATTGAGCAAGAGCAAGCTCGCATGCTTTGGAATCTTTGTTTGGTATAGAGCTTCGGGTTTGGTCCGTGTCTGATTGTTTGGGAATTGGATGACGGTAGGGAGAGGTATAGCGGATGATCTTTGAGCTGTAGAAAGCATTAGATTAATCAGAACCAAGACAGGATCAACCGCAACAAGCAGCTAGCTACTTTAATTACCTTGATCAAGAATGTTCAGCGGATCAGTTTGATGAAAAACTTCATGTCTCGCTCCCGCTCCCCCCCGCCCCTCCCCCCCTCGCCTGCGCCGGAACACCACCGCCGCCGCCGCAACCTGCTGGCACCCCCCTGCCCCCTCCACCCCCTCCTCCGCTCCCGCCGCCCCCTCCCCTTTACCTAGCCCGTAGAAACCCATCTCTCGCCCCCCCGCCAGGAGTCAGCTCCCCGGATCTAGCTCCTCCGCCAGATCTGCTTTTTACGCCCCCCATAGATTTCGTTCCAGATTCGCAGCCGTCCACCTCTCTTGAAGGCCCATAGGGATCCCGGATCTTCAGTTCCTTAGCAGATGAGAAGGGGAAAGCGCCATTATTGTGCTCCCAGGTCCCACCGGAGCAGCTGGAGTTTCTCCCCCGCCCCCCCGGTGGATGTAATGGCTCCATGTCCTTGCTTCAGAGGGAAAGTTCAGCTCCTCAGAGTCTTCCGCACGTTGCTTCGCGTGAGCTCCCCTGCATTGATAGCAACAGCAATCCTTGGGTCCAGGTCACAAGCCGTAAGCTCAGATCTCGCCAGATAGGACGCTCTGCTCCTCCCACAGCCCAAGAAGCGCCGCGGCGGAGACAAGACAACACGCTGCTCCTTCCTGACAGAGGTGCCTGCGGGTACGGCAGAGACATGGCGAGCCGCTTGCAAGGACGGCTTCCACCTACCAAAGTACAGAATTCCAGCTTGTCCGCCTTGTTCATGAAGAGGGTGCAGGGGTGCTGTTTCCGTTGCCTCAGTCCCAGGCACTTCATTTCCGCCTGCAGGGAACCACCTCGCTGCTTGCTTTGCAATCGCTCAGGCCATTTAGCCCGCGGTTGCTCTGCATTCCTCCGCCGCCGCCATCAGCAGCGTACAGGTCCAGCACCACCAGGCAACTCCGGCTTCCACCCTCTGCCCCGGAAGATGGCTGCAACAGGGAATGCATGGTCCACCAGGCAAGACAACGTGCGGTGCTATAGCAAGCTGACAACCAGGATGATGCGGTCGGAAAGGGACCTCTCATCCACAGGAGTCATTATCCTGCTGCTCAACCAGCACCTGCAGAGTTCAAACAGGCAAATTTGCCGCATCATTGCAGATTATTTCGATATACGGAGAGAGGAGGTGGACGTCACCATGATGGGAGCAAAGGAGTACCTGGAGATCTTCCGTGATCCGGCAGTTCGTGACGAAGTGCTTGCAGAATCAGGTCTCAACGTGGAGGAGCTCCAACTGCGCTTCCGTCCTTGGTCTCGCTTAGCCACAGGGAACGTAAACCAGGCACGCTTCCGTGTGCGCCTCTGCATCGAGGGGGTTCCTCGGTCCGAATGGGGACCGGAAGCGGTCTCAGCCATCCTGGCAGGCTCAGGTATACAGGAAGGTGATTTTGATGAGCCTCTTGCGGACAAGGAGACGGCATGCATGCGGGTGTGGATCGCCGCGCATAGTCTGGGTGCAGTGCCGCGCTCGGCTATCTACACCACGGAGCAGGCAGCAAGGAGCCCCCCCCAGCCCGAGGAGATTGGCTCGTCGTCCCGGCGTTTCGCAGGTCAAGGCCGCCCCCGTGGACCTCCGATGAGGCTAATGTCGCATCCGGTTTTAATCCATATAGACCAGGTCATTGACTTTGAGCCGCCGGCAAGTAGCCCGCCGTTCAGGTCCCTAGATTGGGAAAGTCCAAGCAGCGGGATGCCTTCTCCTGTCTCCTCTGAAGATGGTGGCCCGGCTCACTTCTCCTTCCTCTGGGATCTCGGCACAGGTGACGCCCCCCTGCAGCCTCCAAGGCGCTCGGTGCATGATAGAATCACCCCCCATTCAGATGACAGTGATGATGAACGGGAGCGCAGTCGAAGCCCAGGACGTACGCGCAAGCCCTCCGGCTGGGACGTCCCTCCTCCCCGCAACAGACCTCAGGGAGGGGCTCGTCCTCAACGCAGAGGGAGCAGAGGCGCCAGCAGGGGCGGTTCCAGGCAGAGAGGCTTCTTGAACGCCGCAACCCCGCCTGCTCCCGTTGCTAAAAGCGGCTCCCTTGCGCCGGACACCTCTGTTAATCCGGCTGCTGAGGGTGGAGTGCGGGAGCGCTCGCGCTCACCGGACCGCTTTCCGTTCAAAGCTCATGCAGATCCACAGGAGGATCTATCACAGATCTTATTACAGGTACAAGAGTTAGAGCTTGGAAATGTTGCTGATTTCGACCCGATGAACGTTGAAGCGGAGATCCTGCCCCGCCTCCCCCTTGCAGCAACTCCTGTGGTCACTACAGACCAAAACGAAGCCCCTCCGCCAGACACCGACACAGGAGGATCAGAAGTTGAAGATGAAATGACCCTCGCCGAGTTTCGCAACCACATAACTCGGCAGCTTCCAGCTCCGCTGATCCCAGCGCCCCCACAGGCTCCAACTACAAGAAGTAAAGCTAAGAAGGCCGAAGCAATACAAGCAAGCAGTGCAAGCGCTTCCAAGGTGGCTCTTCCCATGATGGAAAAAGCGCGTCTTCTGCTGATGAAGAAGATGGGAATGCTAGCAGCAAACTCTGAACCAGGAATGGAGGACTTTGCGCGTTACAGAGATTTGTTCAAGCAGCCTCTAACCGAATCAAATGTGGTGGCATTCGCTACGCTTGCTGGCGTGCTTGGAAAGCTAGATATTACCTCGGTGCTGAAGGCCGCGGCCTGAAGATAGTAATTTAGTTCTAAGCAGGTTGATGTAATGTCTTTTATGTATTGTACGCCCAGACATATGCATCGCTTCCCTACAGGCAGTTTCCCAGGTGTAATCACAGGGAACCTAGGTCCCTTAGCTCCCTGCTTTTGTTGTTCCACTACCAACTCGATGGTGTGGTTTTCCAGATCGCCTGAGCTTTACAGCACAGAGTGGTCCGGCCATCCTTTATCTATATCCTGGTTGTTTCAGCAGTTTTTCTTCCTGTTGTCGGTTGCAATTGTGTTTGTTCAATACGTGACCAAGTTCACAGATTCAAAGCAGAGAAGTTGTCTAGTTTACCTGAATGACACATCAGCAACTTCGACTGCTATCCTGGAATGTTAGAGGCCTTAATAATGCTGCAAGAAGAAATGTAGTTCGTGAGGTGATCAGGCAAAATAAGGCCACGCTCATCTGCTTACAGGAAACAAAGTTAAGCTCCATGGACGACGGCTTCATCTCGCACACGCTAGGAGCAGAGTTTACAGGAAACTACTGTGTGCTCCCAGCAAATGGAACCAGGGGAGGTTTGCTGCTTGCAGGTTCCAGCAGGTTTTTCGCCATTAGTAATATCTCCCTCGCAGCCCACTCCATTACAGCAGACTTTAGACATATCGAAAGCGACCTCCAATGGTCCTGCACGGCAGTTTATGGACCTCAATCTGATCAAGACAAGCTAATGTTCATTGAAGAGCTGAAGAATGTTAAGCAACGGACTATGCCCAAGTGGCTTGTAGTAGGAGATTTCAACCTCATCCTCCGAGCAGCAGACAAGAGTAACAACCAGATTAACACTAGGATGCTTGGAGCTTTCAGAGCCGCGGTAGACTCGCTTCAACTCCGCGAGATTCACTTGCATGGCCGCAGATTCACTTGGTCCAACGGCCAGAACATCCCAACCCACACCAGGATTGACAAGGTGCTTTGCTCTCCGGACTGGGACGTTGATTTTAGTAACTCCCACCTACAGGCTCTTTCCACCATGACATCAGATCACTGTGCTCTGCTATTATATGGCTCTCTCAAAACACCTTCAATCAGGTCTTTTAAGTTTGAGGATTGGTGGTGCGAAGTCCCAGGGATCCATCAGGTGATACAAGAATGCTGGGACAGAACCTTATCGCCCGCAGATAGCATAACGCGCTTGCACTGCAAGCTTACAAGACTAGCAAAAGCTTTAAAGAAATGGAGTAGTAACATCTTTGGCAACATAAGGCTTCAATTCGCAGTGGCCACCGAGGTGATCCTGCAGCTAGACAAAGCTTGCGAGGAGAGAATTTTATCTGACCTGGAATTAGCACTCAGGGCACAGCTGAAGAACCGGCTGCTTGGCCTAGCTGCTATCCAAAAGATGAGGCTTAAGCAGAGATCTCGATCACTTTGGATAAAACATGGAGATGCAAACTCAAAGTTCTTCCACCTCAAGATTAACTCTCGCAAACGGAGGAACGCTATTGCCAGCCTTCGTATTGATGGACAGGACGTCTTCAACCAATATGAGAAGAAGTGCTTCGTCGCCAAACATTTTGAGGAGATTCTGGGAGCTAAGAAACAGAGAGTCCACTCCCTAAACTGGGAGCTTTTGGGGGTACAGAGACACAATCTTCAACACTTAGAGATCAACTTCTCCAATGAAGTAATCCACAGCGTCATCAGGTCTCTACCAAGCGAAAAAGCCCCTGGCCCAGATGGATTCACTAGCAGATTTTACAAGACCTTCTAGGGGATAATTAAGGAAGATATAGTTCAAGCAATAAACCAATTTTGTTGCCTCCAAAACAACAGATTATATCTCCTAAACAATTCAGATGTGGTGCTCCTTCCAAAGAAGCAACAGGCTAAATCAGTTACAGACTTCCGCCCCATTAGTCTGATCCACTCTTTTGGCAAAATAATATCGAAGATAATGGCCAATAGGCTCGGGCCTGAGCTCGACAAAATGGTCTCCACGGCACAAAGCGCTTTCATCAAAAAGAGAGGGATACAGGACAACTTCTTATTTACACAGAACATCATTAAGATGATGCACAGAAAAGCGATCCCAGGAATTTTTCTCAAGGTGGATATTCAAAAAGCTTTCGACTCGGTCAGTTGGGAATACCTCATTGAGATCCTAGAGCATCTAGGCTTCGGCCCAAAGTGGAGAGACTGGGTAACCTGCATTCTCGCTTCGTCTTCGAGCCGCTTCATCATAAATGGCGAGCACTCTGACAGCGTTCGCCATCGACGTGGGCTTCGACAGGGGGACCCCCTCTCGCCCCTTCTTTTCATCCTCGCAATTGATCCCTTACAGAAGTTGCTCCTACGAGCCTTACAGAGCAATCTCATCAAACCCATCAGAGGTATCGACAACGAGCTCAGAATATCCCTCTATGCAGACGATGTAGCAATTTTTGCAAACCCGGAAAGGCGAGAGCTTTTAACGATCCAGAACTGCCTTCAAATCTTCGGTCAGGCGACAGGTCTTGAAACTAACATTCAAAAGAGTTGCATGTACCCTATCAGGTGTTCACAGATTAACCTTCAAGATATTGCTCAGTGCATTCAAGCACAAGTTGCTCAGTTCCCGTGTACCTACCTTGGTCTACCGTTGCACACCTCCAAGCTTCGCAGAACAGATTTGCAACCGCTTTTCGACAAGCTTTCCTCCAGGTTAGCAGGTTGGAAAGGCAAGCTCCTCTCCAGAGCAGGCAGGCTCACGCTCATAAATTCGACCCTCTCGCCGTGCTTGGTTTACTTCCTTTCGGCCTTTAAGTTGGACAAGTGGGTTATAAAAAAGATTGAGAAGATGTTTAGATCCTTTTTTTGGAAAGGCGAAGAAGAGTGCTCAGGAGGGCATTGCCTAGTAAGCTGGAAACAGGTGTGTAGACCGAAAGATTTAGGGGGCCTAGGTATCAAAGATATCCAACGGTTCGGTACGGCCCTCCGGCTGAGATGGCTATGGGGTGAATGGAGCACAGTGAGGAAGCCTTGGTTCGGACAACAGGTTCCATGTGACGATACAGATGCATCTCTCTTTGCAGCCTCAACGAGAATCCAGATTGGAGACGGACAGATAGCAAAATTTTGGACTTCCAGGTGGCTTCAGTAGAACGCCCCATGTGATATTGCCCCAGACCTTTTTCGTCTAGTCAAAAGGAAAAACAGATCCGTAGCTTATGAACTAGAAGAGAACAGGTGGTTGAGACCATTTCGACGGGCTATTCACACGTCGGCGCAGATAAACCAGTTCATTAACCTCTGGAACCTCATCTACCAAACCAATCTTCAACAGAGAGCAGACTCCACAACTTGGCGATGGACAGTCCATGCGCAATATTCTGCTAGATCAGCTTACAGGTTGCAATTTGCAGGATCCCTATCCAGATTCGATGCATCAACAATATGGACGGCAGAAACGGAGCAAAAATGTAAAATTCATGCCTGGCTTCTAATCCAACAGAGAATCCTTACAGCAGATAAGCTTGACCAAAGAGGTTGGGCCAACGGAACCACATGCATCTTGTGCGGACAAGATCCAGAAACTGCATTCCACATTTCATCTCAATGCGCTTTCGCCAGACAAGTCTTGCGCAAAGTCTCCGTCATGAATGGCTTGCCCCAGGACACCTTCCTGAGAGCGGGGCAACAGGACATGTCAAGTTGGTGGGAAGCCTGTGGCAGAGGTAGAACAAGGAAGGGGAGAAGTAAGATCTACGGCTTGGTCATCTATGCGCTGTGGAATATCTGGAAGGAAAGAAATGCTCGAATCTTTAACAATGTGTTCACGAATGTAGACAGGGTATCGCTTAAGGCTCAAGAAGACATAATGGCCAGGAGAATGGCATTCGGCGAAACCTCGAGTGACACAGGAGACCCCTTTTTTGTAGCATAATTCTCTGTTCTCTGTTCTTTAACTTCCCCTTCCTCTCCTGTGGTCTGCTATCTTGTTCTTCTACATGTACAGTATAACCTTGTTTTTGGTTTCTTCTAGTCTATGAGAAAGACAGCGCTCCTGCCGTGCGTTTCGAAAAAAAAACTTTAATTACCTTGTGGGGAATAGCGCTGAGGTTACTATCCTCATATTTTTCCCTTTTTATTTTTCCTCCTGTCGTGTTCGATAGTATCCTTTGTGCACATTATACGGTTAGTTTTACTCGGTTGATTTCAGGTACTAAGTACAGAAAATATATAAATCTTTCATATATGGATGTTTCAGTGCCGCCCGATGTGTTCGATTTGTTGCATACGTGTTTATTTCATCATACAAGTATTCATGCTTGGAGTCCTGCCATAATTATCCAATTTTGTGGGGTATCCATACTACATGTATAACTCAAACTGCTAACAAATTACTGATGCATATTCTCAAAGATCCATATTACTCATTTAAAAATCATCAGGTTACTCTCTTTCCAAATATTCTCAAGCACGTCAGAAGCATCCTGCCGAAAGTCTTGCGCCTTTTCCTGTCTACGTTCACCATATTGCCGTTCTACCGATCTTGAAGGAAACATGACTGGAGATGTGTACCGGTGTCGATCCCCAGACAAAAGGAGACAATCCCTTGTGATCCCCGAGTGAAAACGTACATCTCTCGCAAGATGTCTATTTGTCTCGAACTTAATGTTGCATAATCTGCAAGTCTGCTCATGTGACGAACCCTGCACTGCCAACATGTTAGCCGTGAGAGCCTTGCCATGCAACATGAGCCACACAAAGAATCTACTATTGGGCACAGCCGCCGCCTTCCACACCTTTGCCGCGGCGAATGGAGCCGCCGCATCTCTGAACTGGAAGCAGCATGCTGATGCCGAGGAGCACACACGCCCCACTGGTCCACCGCATCGGGGTGCAAAATTACGAGTTGTGCATCTGAGGCTTCGTCCTGATGCACCGGAGAGAGTGAATCCAAAGGTGCCAGTGTTTTCTCTCGTGACTACATACTGCATTCTCAAAGCCACCCAGTCCCTGACCCATCTCTACGAATGAGCGGCGCAGAGTTCCTATCCAGAACAGTGCATGACGGAGACCTACGAGTTGTGCATCCACGCTATCACAATATATTTTCTATGGGTTTGTGCGTGCTCATTATAGCTGGTTAGGAGTAATGCGGAGGAGGACAAGGTGTTGGTTCTGTGGATCTTGGTGTTTTCATCGTCGGTGGATGGAAGTACAAAAACTAAAGTAGAGTGAACAAAAAGATGCTCAGTGCATGCGGTAGATATAGCAGTAAAGCCCTAATTTATTATCGGCCGTAGACTGCTCAGCGGTCGCATCGGCCGGGCATTATGAACACAATAATTTGGTAAAGTCTTCCCCATTTCTCTATCAAGGTTTTTGTCTCGTATTTGGAAAAGCGGCAGATTTTGCAAAGCCGTCGCTTCCACCGACCATCGTTCATACGCGGACGTTGTTCGTTCACCGACGCCGATGGATGGTCGAGGAAGAGGCGGTGCTGGGCGTGGCAGAGGAATGAAGAAGCAGTGGATCCGACGACAAAGACAGGGGGAGGGCGTCGTAGCCCCCAGGCCCCTCCACCGACTGGTGAAGGTGGTGTTCAGGGGCCTCCTGTCGCCCCGCCAGCGAACCCTACTGATGGGGTGGTAGCTGCGGCTCCTACTACGGCGCCTTAGAACGAGCGCCGGATCTTCTGGCAATCAAGGTGCAGGGCCTTCGGGCGCTTCGCGGAAAATTGAATGCGCGTCATGCAAAGATAAAAAATCATACTCCTACTACGGCGGAATGCAATCGGCCTCGGTTGCTTTGCAACATTTGTGAGGGCTCGAAACATCTTACGCCTCGTTGCCCTGTGCTACATCTTCCAAAACCAATCGCCACATTTATTGGATACGGGGCGGAGTGCCTGGGCTTTTGCCTTCTCAACCCCTCGAGTGCAAGCAAGGCACCTCGCCGTGAAACCACTTGCATCGTGCGGGTCAACGGGGGAGAATATGAGTAGGGCATTTCTACCATAGTTATACTCATAGTCACATCCACAGCTTTTATACCTACATAAGTTACCACTTCTTAGGTGTCGGAGATAAAAAGATCAATGACTAAAGTTGGCGCACAACAACTTAATTATGAGGTACTTTCATTTCTCGGTACTTCACATAATGTTGTATAAATTAAATTGTGTTATTGTATTAAGAACTAAGATCCAATCTTGATGATTGGAGATGGATATAATGATGATGGTGGCAAGGTTGAGAGCTCTTAAGTTGATCTCAAGAATGGATACTACAACACCTTGAAGCCATTATGATGAATGATAAAAGGACGGTTGCAATGCTTAATTTGATATAAGATGATGGTAGTCAAGACTTAAAAATATTCTGGGGTGTTAAAAACACCAAAGTGTTGCATCACCTCAATTTGGGCCATGCTCATATATTAATTTTTGAATTTAGAGTAAGAGTCCTAGAGGGGGAAGGAGTCCTAGTCGTGCTCCCTTGTTGCCTCCTCTCCAATATATAGTGGTCGTACCCCCTAGGTCAGACTAGGGTTTTGTTTAGTTAAAGTTTCAACCACCCACTGCTACTCGTGTTCTTCGTTTGTGTCCAACGACTAGATCAAGATTGCTTTTCGGAACCCTACATTATCAATATATTTTATCTATATTCACAATTCAGACTACTTTTTCTTAATGTTTGCTTGTTCTTCGATTACTTGCAGGTATTAAAACCTCGTGTTCAGGTTGACTGTACATCTGGCATCGTCAATAACCTTATGGAGTTGGTTTAGCGATTGTTAAGACGCATCTTCGCCGTACAGTGTACCCGGATCGTCAAAGCCGTCTCCACCTAATCGATCATGTGTTTTTCTTCGAAAGATCGGGAGACTCATAGTGCTACCAAAATGTCTGTCGGAGGTGATAATCAAGAAATTTCGCCGTATCATGCCCGTCACCTGGAATTGGGAGGTAACAGCTCATTGTCCAAACACTTATTTAGTTCCTTTCTAGTCTCCTGTTGAACTTGATCATGTGGTCCGCTTTAAGAATATTAATGTGCATTCTCATGGATTGGTCTTGCATTTGCCAGAGTGGACCTCGGCATCCGATGCTAAATTTCAGTTAGCAAAGGTTTGGGTGCAAGTTCGTGGCGTGCCTCATGATATTCATGATTACATGTATCTATGGGAAATTGGCACATTACTTGGAGCCACGACCTGTCTTGACATGGTGATCACCCGCAAGAATGACATCCCTGCATCCAAGTTGCAGTCATCAACCGGAAGTTGATTCCACCGAAGGTTGAAATTATGGTGCTCACTTGGGCATACGACATTTATTTCCAGGTTGAGCCCACGGTCATCGATGGCAACATCGATAACTTAAATGATGCAGCTGATGATTTTGATGGCCTAGAGGACGATTTCAAGGACTTGGATATGAACCCGGAGCCTAAACGTTTCGAAAACTCTAGTGATGCATCGACTTCTGGCTCCGGTGGAGGTGATTCCTCTCTGGTTGGTAAGAGTGATATGCAGGTAGATGCAGTGGAGGACATGCGACCTAGCGTAGTTGAAGTTATGCCGCCTGCCACATCAGATTTCTCGGCTACTGCAACAATACCTTCTGCGGTGACAGCAGTTCTGGCTGCCCCGGCAGTTCACCTCCTACTGCGACTGGGACTTCTGCTGTCGAGCCTGTATCAGCAGCAACTCGATGCCCAGCAGCTTCACCTCCTGCAATAGGAGCTTCTTCAGTGGGCTGGACCGCACAACTACTGCCGCACGCCCTGCCAAGGTGGCGCGTCCCATTGCAACAGGATCCACCGCGGTTTCTCCTGCGGTCAACATTGATGGTGTGGTTGTTCCTGCTATAGCTACCTCAATGTCTACTGTGACAGATTCTGGACATGTCACGTCTATAGTGGAAAATACCATGACAACCAAGGCGACAGGTCCCTCTACCATGGCAAGTTCTACAGCGAGTTTGCTTGCCACGCAGGGAGACCGCCAACTGTTTCAGGGATGACTCAGACCTATTCTTCACTTGCATCACGGAAGATCCTGATCCAGACGATCATTGAAGCAGGGTACACAATGGAGGTTGCCAAAGCTGTTGTTGATCCAACCACAACACTAGTGACTTCCTAGATGCTGACGGCAACTGCAACTCTGACTCCAACTTCACCTGCTCCTATTCCTGCCCAGCTAGGTTCCGTCGTGGTAGGGCACAAGTTTGGCAGTGGGGCGATGGGGCAGCGACCTCAGAGGTGGCGGGAGCTGTTGAGGTAGCTGCATATCCTTGCTGAAGTGGTCGAAGTAGCAACTGGTAGGACCCCTATGAAGACAAGATGGAGTGCATTAAGCGTATGGCACAAATTGAGAACTTGGAAGTTCTCATTGGTACGTCCTTTTTAGATATACTGAATTCCACTATTGCTTCTAATATGGTTCTAATAGGGGCTAACGATTCTGAGATAGACGAGTCTATTACTTTGCTTAAGAAAATTTAACATCATAGGTTGCTAGACTCTTGACAAAGAATTTAGACAAGGACATACAAAAACAGAATCATGCGGTAGAGGATGATCAGGGTTTTGACCTAGTTTCTATTAATCATCTCTGCCATGACCTTGTGCAAGAACAATTATAGGGGGGTGACCAACTTGATTACCAGTTGGTGTCTCGAAAAAACAAAGCCCATTTTGCTTCGAAAAAATCGTAGAGGACTTCTCGGCTAAAGGTCCAATCCAAAAAGAAACAAACCAAATGAAAATAAAGGGGATTTTTCCGAATAGCAGAGGTTTGGGTGACCTGGCTAAACATGGACACATGTATGATTTAGTTAAAGAACATAATTTTGACTTTGTGGCTATTATAGAAAAGATG
>JAGXJF010005054.1:0-29781 GCA_019208055.1 Stipa capillata | reverse complement strand
ACCAGTCGAGGACCTTCTTTCATTCGTGTTCGGATCATCTGGTAGTAAAGTAAATTCCTAATGAATCCATATCCAGGCGAGTTATAACATGGAGGCAGTAAGGTTGTCTACAAGCACCTAATGAATTTTGAGTTAATAAACTAATCGGTTATTAAGTTCATCATTACATCAATTGGCCAGTCAAACCCAAACTAATAATTACAGAGAAGCAGTACATCGATCAGAACCATGGTTAACACTTGGACAACACGTAAATAGCAAGCTGGTCATAGCGGTTATTAGTTACTTCACTAATCAGGAGCCATCAACCCCAGTCATCAGCGCACTAACTACTTCAATTAAATACTTAAGCATGTGTTTAACCAGACATAAAGTTGCTTTAATTAAGCTCAAATTAGGTATTAACCCTAACATGTGACTGTCAGCACTGGTCTAACAGTCACTGATCATTCACGCAGCCCGGTCAGACCGTTGAGCCAATCGGTCTGACCGGCGGACATCTCCTTGTGTCGCCGAGGAGAAGAAATGAAGAATTGCTCCGGTAGCACAAGGAGCAATGCGGGCAGGCTGGTCTTACCCCGAGGTGGAGGAGCCGATATCGGAGAATAGGTGGCGTGGGGAGGCTTCGGATGCACGGATGCTGAGGTTGGGGAGTCCTGGGGTGGGAGATCCGGCAGGGGCGGCGAGCCTTTGGTGGCGGGGGTGCAGCAGAGCTCCAGGGAAGACGGTGGTGCGTGCGGCAGCTCGAGCTAGTGATGCTGCTGAGGAGGATGGGTGGCGGTAGTGAAACGCGTTGCTCCACCGGTGGCGAGCTCGGAAACGCGTCTAGAGGCGTGGCGGGACTTGGGCGTTGGGCAGCAGTGCCGTGCACTGCAACATAGGGCGATGGGAGCAAGGAGGAGCTTTCGAGGTGGCGGCGTCTCCGATGGAGCTGTCGAGAGCGAGGTCGACGCCGACGGGAGGAGAAACGGGGCTGCGGCGGTCGGTGGAAAGAAATCCAGCAGGGCGGCAACTGCTAGGAGAGGGCCAGGGCTCTCGCCCGGTTAGAGAAGGGGAGCTCGCACAGGCTTGTGCGCTGCAGGGGATGCGGAGGAGCTTCCAAGATGGCGTGCGGCTTGGAAAGAATTAGCAAAGGCGGAGGGAGCTCGGTTCTTGGGGGAAATCGGATAGGAGAAGAAAAAGGGAAAATGGGCATATTTGGCGGGCTGACTGCGGTCAATGCCGGATCTAACCGGCCTCTTCTCGCAATGACAAAAATAACAGGGTGACTCGCGGGACGAAGACACGTGGCTACCGTCGGATTGGCTCAGGGCGACGCACCGCAGTCGGACCCACCCGGTGCGACACGGCCAGCGTCGGAGCAGGCGAGTCCGACACGGGAGCGTCGGAGCGCCCGAGTCCGACACGCGAGAGTCGGATCCATGGAGGGCGACGCTGGCTAACGCCACAGATCGTGGCGTGTAACTGGGTGAGCTAACGCCACGGTCAATGGCGTTTGGCCCCCCAGTCCACGATCTGCCAACGTAGCGAAGTACCGAACACCACCGCGACTAGCGTTTGCCCTTTTGGCTAAACGCCACGGTCACTAGCATTTTTCCGCGTTCTCTAAACACCACGGTGACTGGCGTTTGCCCGTTAGCAAACGCCACGGCCTCTAGCGTTAGGCCACCAGTGATGTTCGTCCCGGACGCTGGCATTTGCACGGTCAACTAAATGCCACGGGCTCTGGCATTGGCGCCGGTGAACATCTAGACAGAAGCCAATCTGGTGGCCTAACGCTAGAGGCCGTGGCGTTTTGCAAAGCGGGTAAACGCCAGTAACTGTGGCGTTCGGTACTGGGGCCGAACGCCATTGACCGTGGCGTTAGCCAGTGTCGCCCTCCGTGGAGGCGACACTGGCCAGTCGTGCCGGGCGGGTCCGACCTCTGTGCGTCGCCCTCAGCCAGTCCAACACTAGCCACGTGTCCTTCGTCCCGCGAGTCGCCCTGTTATTTTTGTTATTGCGAGAAGAGGCCGGTTAGATCCGACATTGACCGCAGTCAGCCCGCCAAATATGCCCATTTTCCCAAGAAAAAGATGGGTGCGTGGCTCGGTGACGTGGAGCAAAAGAGCTGTCGGTGGGTCCCAATGGATAGGAAAAGAAAGGAAAGGAGGGCTGTGTCGGTGCTAGATTAGGCTTAAGGAGGAGAAGAATATGGGCCATCGAGTGGACTCAAAGGTAAAGGAGATTTTTGTTTTCCTTATTTTCTTGTTTTATTTTAGTTTAGATATTGATCAAAAAGGAATTTCAGATCCACTTACAGATGCTTGTCATGGCATAAATATTCTTCATGAATTTGTTTATTAAATTAAAATGACTTAATTGGTCTACCGTTTGAACACCTAATTGTAAAACGGTTCAAAGCAACCTTTGAACGGTGGGGCTTCGATCATTTTTCCAGGGTTTATAATTGAGGTCAAGAATGTAATTACCTTCTAGATAAAATGTCGTTAAAATTGAAGAAGAAGAGGACTAATGGATTAACTTATCTCAATCTATCAGAGGAGGAAAGCTTTGGAAAAAAAAGAAAATAATAATTTTGGTTTAGATATACTGATGAGTTCCAATTGACTTGCAAAGATTTATGGAGAGCTAAAATGTTTACAACATATAGAAGTTTTTTGAATTATGAATTTTGGTGATACTAGTTTCACAGTTTCATTCCAATTTGATCCTAGGGCACATGTTAAGGTGTTTAATCCAAGTCATTTTTGAGTGATCTATATGCATGCATATGAGGAAAAGAAATCATTTTTATTCAGGATAATCTACATTAATTTCGTGTATTAACAATTGGGTCACTACATTATACCCCACTTAGATCCTCAACTTTTTATGAGGGCCCATAGATGTATGCTGGGGTAGTGACATCGGTACTTATACAATGCAATCAAATTGTTATAGATGGGAAATACTTAGATTGATTCCATATACTAACTACAATGGGGAAGCCGTATGATATGCGGTTGATCGAATTTGGATTAATTGTGCGGCGTGTAATACCACATGACCCCAACAAGATGTTGGTAAATTGCAACTTTGTGGGAGTGGCCGTGCAATTAATTTGACTCTCTTGCTAAGAGATTCAGTGAAACCATTTTAAGTATGTACATAAGGTATTCAATGCTCCAAATTAGTATCCAAAGTTAGGCAATAATCATAAAATGTGCGTGAAGTGATTTCAGTGGCATTATTCATTCTAATGGATGTCATCCTATGTTTAGGATATTTTCTCTTAATTTGATAATTTGAGCAATTATTTTTGTAAAAACTTGGTTCTTGGCGGATAAGAGACACATGTGGGACCATCTTGTGGATGCATCCATCAGTACCGTAAAGTATCTGAATGGTCCATATAATGTTCAATATGATCACGTATATCTTCTTGAATGTGTATGAGGAAATTGAGTGGCTCATATTGAATTTTAAGGTGAGAGGGCCTTAAAATTAACTTCCCTGTAGCACATCAGTGCACATAAAATCTGATGATTTTAAAAATTTTGCAACCATTAAGTTGCCATCAATAGAATTTTCAATAATTTTTCTTATCATCCCAATACAAGGATGATGAAGGCAATCATGCCAAACCTTGAATTTGTCATGAATCTAAAAAATTATTTTGTACACAACATGTGATATGATGTATTTATAGTACAATCTAGGTAATAAAGGAATTTTCTCAAGTGCTTATTTTTTATATCCGTTGGACTGAGTTATGAGCAGATTTTCATCACTGCTCTCAGCACTAGTTTCTATATGGAAACCTAACGATGAGTAGTACAACTCTACTATATATGAGGGCCATATCCACATATGATACCCCAGGAGTCTTCTAGATACCCGGAGCAATAGTCGTATCTAAGACGGATTCTAAGAAGACAAGGAAACTACCCGCAGGTGTCCGTATACCCTAAATAAGGAAGTTTCTTCCTGCATTTAAGGATGTGATAGCACTAAGGGTGTCCCGATCTTTTGAAGAGAACACGTATCAATTTTGGTGGAGATGACTTTGACGATTTGACTACACCGTATGATGACGATGTGCCTTAGCAATCGCTAAACCAACACTTATAGGTTGTTGACGATGCTGGAAGCACGGCCAACCTGAACACGAGGTTAAATTCCCTGAAAGCAATCGCAGAACAATCAAGAAATATGAAGATGCAATCGAAAATTGTGAGTATGGATGAAGTTTATGGACAACATAGGGATCTTAATAGCGGTCTAGACAATTGGTTGTGGATCACAAGACAGATGCAAGGTTGCAAGTAGCAAGTTCTAATCTAAACAAATCTCATGGATTACAAAGGCCCTGGGGCTTATTTATAGGTGGAAGGTGACCCCTAGCCCAAAACGGACTCGAACTGACTTAAGTCGGTTCAGTCGGTTTGATCGGCCGTATGGGCGGTTTAAATTGGCCAGTACATGCCGGGTCGGCCGGACAACCCTTGATGACTCGAGAAGACTCCTATTGGTTTCCTTGCTTATATGTAGACCGAAACTTCAATAGATCTTTAATTAGGTGCCTTCGGTCTTCGTTCTCGTGTCATCATGGAGGCTTCAATGCCCGGAAGTCATCACTTGATTTGATAGTTGATTGGTGGTTGCCATCAACTCTATCCTTGATCCGCATGCTCCAACGCTTATCCTCCAAATCCATGTGTGATCCTTGATTCCTTAATAACAAGAGATCATTTAATTTAGGTAGCATCATATTCATAGGTAAATTATGTGAGGTACCAAGAAACGAAAGTACCTGATAATTAAGAAGTCATGCACGAGCTCGAGTCATTGGTCCTTGAGGAGGAGTAGGTGGAGTAGATGCTGTGGATGTAGTAGGTGAAAGGATGTCCTCATCAGGATGATAGGAGTCCTACTTGGAGACGAGTCCGTACCCAACACAGTATACCTTCTCTAAAAGGAGCCAACGGACCCTGGAAGAGGACAAGCTACAAGCCATAGACAATCGCGAATCAAAAAAGAGAAGCCGACACACGAAGCCCTAGAGATCCACCCGAGGAGACTTCCGAGCCAAGTAGAAGGGAAGACAACACCTCCGACATCGACTTCCGTCTAGTTATAAATTCCATCTAGGCTAGTTATTCCCCAAGGCCCTAGCAATCATTAATGAACTAGTCTTTATAGGATCAAAGTTTTCACAAAAGAAAAGATTGGCTCACAAAGAAGTTGCAAGGAAGAAGGGTATTTCTAAATATTTTACCTTGCTTGAGGAGGTTGGTGGCAGTGATGATGATCTGAGCTCGCCATAGCTTTGAATCGAGTCCAAGATCACCAAAAATGGACACCGGATATGGAAGTTATGCCCCAATCGGTGAAACCGCTGCGTCTAGTTTTACCAAATTCAGACCGTCTGGGTTGAATCCGGAGGGTCTGGCCGCCTGGACTGCCCAGGTGAAATATGGACTGTCCGGCCAGTGAACAAAGGAGCGTATTTGAGATGCGAGCGGACCGAAATCCAAAATCGAGGGCAAACGATGAAATTAGCCAAAGCAACGCAAATGAAGGTTAGATCAACAAGTATGGCAAAGATCTAATGGATCAAAACCAACCAAAGGTCACCCAAAACTCCGAATTGCATCTAGGTCTCAAATTGGGCTCTTTTTGTAGGATTTTCAAAACAGGCAAGAACAACCAAAACAAAGCTAGCAATTGTGGTAGGAAAAAGAGGGGATACAAGTTCCAACTGTGGCAACCTTGAGCTCTGATAGCAAGTTGATATGGAGGGTTCCCAATCTTACGGTAGGAACGGTAAATAGACTAGCCTAGAAGGAAACCAACCCCAACAACACATGCCATTGCAATAGCATTTGGGGAACTTGGAACCAAATCAACCAATCTCTAGATAGATGCCACGAATTCCACTCGGAGGCATGCGCTGATACTTGCAAAATCCAAAGAAATTTAAAGGCCCAAGGTGGATTTCCCCAATCTTGAGGGATGAACCCTAGATTAAGGAGCTAAGCTCTACTATTTCTTAATACATCAAGTCTAACCCTAATTAGTAGAAGGGTTATGGTATTAATACTCTAACCCTCCACCTAATGTGTACATGGGTCGTGGCTCGTTTTACTGCACAAGGTAGATCCAGACTGTCTGGATTAGGGCCGGACATTTCGGTGGCCAAAGGGTCCGGGTTGAGGTCTCGGACTTCTAGACAAAATCCAAACTCTAGAAGTCCTGGACCTTCATCCAGAGGGTCCGGGTGGAAGGTCCAGCCAAAACCAGAGGTTCGGGGCCGCAGCCGGACAGTCCGAGCCTTCATTTTCAGTGGGCATCCAGAGGGTCCGAGGAAGCGGTCCAGCTAGGGTTGGGCTTGATGCTTGGAGTCCCTTCTCCAGTCCCGTTGCTCTCCACCTTGGATGTTCCTTCATACCTTAGCATGCATAAGGTTGGCGCATTAGGTAGCATACTATTCATGTTCAAGCCAATGGAAAAGCATCAAGGAGAAGATTCACCTTATGTTGGGCTTTGGCTCGAGCTCGTGTCATTGCCCAACAAATGGAGGTCGGCTTGAACATGAAGTAGTGTTGTCCATGGTGATGTCCGCATCATTTCCACTCTAGGTTGCTCTAAAATAGTATATGTAGTGGAGAAGGGTAGTTCATTCAACTCAACACATGATGCATGTAATTCATCAAGACTAATATCAATGGCATGTGGAGTGTAGGAATTGGTAGCTTTATTGTTACCTTGTAGGCTCAACTCATGCGTGATTGGTATCGGCAGTGAATATGGGTCACAAACTCAAAGCGGTGTGACATTTGCAGCAATGGTGGAAGTAGTTGTAGTAGGCACAGCACTGGAGGAAGTATCAGAAGCAACTCTTGTTGTGGAGAAGCATAATGTATGCCTGCTCGTCTCATGGAGTTGTCTCGTTATCTCTTGTTCAGCTTTACAAGCCAGACGGAACAAATGATTGATAGAATAATAATCTTTATGCACAAGTACATCCTGAATTTCACGATTTAAGTCACTCATAATCTATTCATGGTTGCTTGCTCACTTTCGTATATATCACAACGAAACAAATAAGATTACAGTTCTAAATAGCATTCCTCCATGGTGTTACTACCTTGTTCTAAATATTGTAATTCATTCAACCACTTACGAATAGTGTATGAAGACACAAATCTAGCTCGCATAATTTCCTTCATGTTAGACCATGAGCTAGGTATGTTCTAATGTTTAAGTTTATAGTCATAATTCCACCAAAGTGATGCTCAATGAGTGAACGCACGAGTGACAATCCCTACTTGAAAATGCTTGGGAATATAGTAATAAGCAAACATTTGATCTACCTCTACCTCCCAATTGAGGAAAGCATCAGGATCACTAGTTTCTGTACCATGTGTATTTCGTTGTTCTACATTTCAAGGCGGTTTTCGTACTTGCCGTGGTGGTGATGAAGGAGCGCTCGTATCAGGGCATGATACATCTCCCACTACAGATCTAGCCCAAGAAATGATTACTCCAGAACCTGTCAGTCAGTAGAAGACAAGGAAACAGATCACAAGTATATATTCCTACCAACTACTAGGATGTGGCTACAAGACGCTCAATAATTCTTTAGCAAACACCAAGCTTTTACCAGTTCTTACCATGCTGCAGTGGTTGTCAGCCTTTTGGCGGTGCCAAAGATCATAAAAATACTGAAATAACAATTACCAATTGACCGAACAAAGTACAGTATAGGAAAGTGGAGCTTGGTTGGCTTCAGTATGGTAGCAAGGAGTAGCAACAGTCAATGCAGCAAATGCAAGTTGAATAAATGTTAAAAGTACTAGTCACTATTGTGAATCCTAGCCTAGACCAATGAAAAGTTAATCAATGCTCTGCAAATATAAGCGAAGCTCAAAGGCAGCAGTGGAAGTACCCCAAAGATAAGTTACTGAGAAGCTGCAAAATGATGAGGGGCAAAAGATCTCTGAGATTTTTTTATTTTTTCTCTCTCAGAAACCGACTCAATCAAGAAAGCAATCGTTGCGGTGTCGTGGCAGCAAAAAACAGCACAAGTCTTGCATCGGCAAAGGTGAAGACTGATGTGCTACCGCTGCGGCAGCAAAAACTGCTAATTTGCTATTCACGGCAGGAAAGTGGCAGCGGTGTGGAGGGAGTTTGACAACTCCAATTAACAAACAGTTTTCATGACTATGAGCAGGACGTTAAGCTCTATGTCTCCAGAATTTTGAACCAATTCCAAGAAGGTTGGGAAAATGACTAGTGGAAATCCTAGCCCAAAATCGAAGATTCTCAAAAAGTAACCTCGGTCAAAATGCTCACACCAAAATGAGATCAACGTGGAAAGCAAGTCTTGGGCTCAAGCTTGGAGGGAAACAAGAATCACCCAAACCAGAGTCCGAGCGAAGGAGATATGCCCTTGCAAAATAAGAAAAACTTGCACAAAAACCTCCCAACTTAGAAGCCAAATTTTGAGGGTCTTTTTAGATGTGCCTCGTCGTTTGCTTTAATTTGAGTGGTCGTAGACCCAAAATGGACTTCTTATGTGAAACTTATGCCTGTTTTACTGAAACTACTCAAGTTAGGGTTTGATCTGGACTTTGCAACTAGTACTCTTGCCACTTAAGTCAGAGCCTCTGAGATAAATTCTAAAATGATACATTCTCACCAATCAACCTTAACTCTGATACTACTTGATGAGATGGTGGCCCAATATTTCAATGGGATGATGACGATCCGACTATATTGTACTAGAAGATATGTCTTAGCAATCGCTAAACTAATCTTCGATGGTTACTGACCTTACAGTAGGCACGATCAACCTAAACAACGAGGTTCGAGTTCCTATAAATAACCAAAGAACCAGCAAGAACTATGATAAATTACAATGTGAAATTGCAAGTAATAAATTGACACAAGAGCTAGAAGAAAGAATTTGGGATTCCACTAGCAATCTGAATAAGGCGGTAGTCCTACATGACTTGTAGATGTGAAATTGTAGCAGTAGCTAAACAACTCGATGAAACCTAACTCCTAGAGGAGGCACTCAGGGTGTATTTAAAGAGGGGTTGCGAGGATTTTTGTGTCCCCTAATTCCCCTTGAATACGGACTATAAAACTTGCCTATCTTACCTAAATCCGAAATTATATGGGCCTAGCCTAAATTTGAGAGGGTGGGGCACCATTTGCTAATTATGGAAAAAGCAAAATTACACGGTCTTGTATATTTCATCCAAGTCTTCATACTCCATCATGGTGGCTTCAATGTTCTGAAGTCTTCATCCCTCCTCCTCCTGAGAGCTTGAACTTGAATCCTCTCTAGCTCTTGAAGATCTTGATGGATCTTCTCTTCTTCATAGCTGGAATTGGGAACATAGTGGAAGTAGGAGTAGCTGTGGCTGTATGTGTGGGGTTCATGTCCTCATCAATCCAAGGACTGATGGATATAACCGACAAGGCAGCCAGTGCTGAGGAGGCCCTCTTATTCATCAAGAACCGAGAATGGCGTGTAGAGCATCCTCAACCCAGATTCAATGGTGACTCATCAAAGAACAAATGCAAAAAGAAGCTCTCCAAGGGAGGCAATGAGAAGAAGACCAAGACTAGGGAAGTCATGACGAACTTTCCCGACAAGCGCCCCGGGCGACCTAGAGACAAGGGCACGCAACCGGCCACTGCTGAGCATGCCAAAAATTCCTTGTGTGATTTCCATCAGACAGACAATCACGATCTCCTTTAGTGCCGAGTGTTCAGAAAACACGTCCAGGCCGAAGCAGAGAAGCTCTAAGGAATAGCTCCACAGGTCACAAGCCATAGCCTGGATTCCAGTTCCGGTAACGACTCGGACCAAATGCATTTCCAAGAGGAGAGAAGGATGGTCAACCACATGTTCGGGGGCTCTGCCTCGTATGAATCCAAGAGGTTGCTCAAAATGATAGCCCGAGAGGTGCTAGTCACAACCCCTCAAAATCGCCAGGCGGTCAGATGGTCATATTTCGAAATCTCATTTAGCTAGACCAACTATCCTGAGAACTTCGTTCGACCTGGCCGTTTCCTGATCGTGGTCGAGCCGACCATCAACAGCTGCAAGGTTTCCAGAGTACTCTTAGATGGAGGGAATTCTTTGAACATCCTCTTCACTAGTGCGCTCGATACAATGCAGGCCCCCACTCTGCTATCAAACCGGTGTCACAAGCCTTCCACGACATCGTGCCAAGATCTTTGGCCACTCTGATTGGCTAGATCACACTTCCCATGACCTTCAGGAAGCCGGACAATTTCTGAATAGAAAAAGTTATGTTCAACGTGGTTGATTTCGAGATAGGCTTACAACGCCATCTTAGGATGACCAACTCTCACCAAGTTCATAGCTGCGGCGCACTATGCTTTTAGTGCGTGAAGATACCAAGGCTCGAGGGTGTCATCACGGTTCGAGGCTGTGCCCAGACTAGCCTATGCTACGATAAGCGTAGCCTAGACATAGCTGAGCAGCACCAAACCGGTAAGGAGACCAAGCACTCAAGACCCAAGGTAGCCATGAAATCTCACAACGAAGTCAAAACCGTTCATTTGGACCCAGCGGAGCCATCCAAGACCATTCATATTGGCTCTAGCCTGAGCCAAAAATAGGACCTAAGATAGATCAAATAGTAGACTCTACCTCTGGATGTGATTATTTAAGCCTTCTCGATGCATACTCTAGCTAGCACCAGATAAGTATGTGTCCTGAAGATGAGGGGAAAACCTCCTTTCGTAACTCCATTTGGTGTATTCTGTTATACAAAGATGCCTTTTGGATTAAAAAAACACTAGTGCCATATATCATCGTGGAATGCAACTCACTCTCTGCGACCAGATCTACCAAAACATCAAGGCTTATGTTGATGACCTGGTTGTAAAGTCAAGAAATAAAGAGGACCTTCTCTCATACCTATTCGAGACCTTCACCAATCTACGCAAAAACTGAATTATGCTCAACCCAAAGAAGTGCACGTTTGGAGTTGACACGGGAAAGCTACCCGAATTCCTGGTGTCACACTGAGGAATCGAGGCCAACCCTGAGAAGATACGGGCTATCGGGGACATGCAAACCCCCAGGACTGTACGAGAAGTCCAAAAGCTAACCGCGTGCATGGCCGCACTCAGTCGTTTTATCTCTCGTCTCGGAGACCGGGGGCTTCCTTTTTTCAAATTATTACACCAACATAATGGATTCAAATGGTCAAATGTGTAGGAAGAGGCGTTCCAGGATCTCAAAATGGTATCTTTCATCCCCTTTGTGCTAGTTTTTTGTGCTAGTTTCTCCCAACCCAGAGTTGGAACTCTTGCTCTATATAACAGCCTTACCGCGGGCCGTGAGCGGGGTCTTGGTCGTGGAACGGGAAGAGCCCGACAAGCGGGAAAAGACCTAGCAACTAGTGTACTACGTCAGCGAAGTACTTCAAACCAAAGAAGCACTACACACAGCTACAAAAATTGCTCTACACAATGTTGATGGTCTCTTGCAAGTTGAGGCACTATTTCCAAGCTCAAAAGATCACCGTACCAAAGATCTTCCCACTCAGCAAAATCCTCCACAACAGATACGCTATCGGAAGGATCGTCAAGTGGGCAGTTGAACTTGGAGAGTTCGACATCCATTTCATCCCATGCACCGCTATCAAGTCATAGGCGCTCGCCGACTTCGTCCCCGAGTGGTCTGAGCCCGAGTAGCCCCACAACACCCAAAACGACAAGATTGATGGATCTCTCATGCTCCCTTCGAGTAGTTTCTGCGCTTAGCATTCACCGCTTACTTGTGAGTGGGGACTCACAATTGGTGGTGAAGCAGGTTAGTGAGGAGTATCAAACTACAAACAAGACCATTGCAGCCTACCTTGTGGAGGAGAGGAAGCTAGAAAAGAAATTCATCAAATTCGAGCTCAGGTACATCCCAAGAAAGGTTAACTGCCTCATCAATAGTCTGGCCTAGCCTCCTAACGATCTCCAGGACAACCTGGGATCGTTGTAGAAAGACTCTCGATGCCGTTCACAACGTCTGCTGATGACACGGCCAAAGGAGTGGTGGTCTAAGAGACCTATAACCAACTTGGGACGTCACCAGGTATTGACACTCCAAAAGGAGTCGTGGGAGCGCTCGTGGCTCCACTCGATTACAAAGAATTGTGGATGGATCCCATCCGCAAGTACCTTCAAATCGAGATATGCTCGAGGATGAGGCACTATCTGAGTAGATTTCCTATAGGGCCAGGATGTATTCCTTTGTCGACGGCATCCTCTATCATCGAGGTGCCCACGGAGTGCTCATGAGGTGCATCTCTTGGAACAGGGTAGCCAGCTACTTGAAGAGATCCATGGGGGGTGTGCAAAGTTTATGCTTCATTCCGAAGCCTAGTCAGTAAGGCCTTCAATCAAGGTTTCTACTAGCCTACGGCTTTCCATGATGCAAGCAAGATAGTTAGGTAATACTATCATTGCCAATTTCATAGTAGACACGTTTACCAACCCGCTCAAGCTTTACAGATGATACCCTTATCGTGGCCTTTCACGACATGGGGGCTAGA
This sequence comes from Stipa capillata, assembly GCA_019208055.1. Classification (NCBI taxonomy): domain Eukaryota; kingdom Viridiplantae; phylum Streptophyta; class Magnoliopsida; order Poales; family Poaceae; genus Stipa; species Stipa capillata. The sequence goes on along the minus strand of JAGXJF010005054.1, from coordinate 17,200 downwards.
TATCCTGGGGCCCTTCCCAGTATCACCCGGGGCTTCAAGTTCCTCTTCATCACCATTGATACCTTCACCAAGTGGATCAGCGTTGAGCCAGTCACAAAGATCACCTCGGAAAACGCCAAACGGTTCATCATGAAAAGTATTGTGACAAGATTCGGCATCCTGAGTAGGATGGTCACCGACAATAGTACTCAGTTTTCAAGTGCGGCATTCATCAAGTACTGCGAGGAGCTTGGCACCAAGATCTCTTTTGCATTTGTAGCTCATCCACAGAGCAACGGACAGATCAAACAGGCCAACGGCCTCGTACTACAAGGGATGAAGACCCTTGTCTTCGACCGCTTAACCACCCACGCCAAAGAATGGGTCTCCAAGCTGCCATCGTGCTATCGGCACTCTGAACCACAGCTAGCCGGGCGATGGGTGAAACACCTTTCTTTCTAGTCTATGAGGCTGAAACTATGCTCCCCTTCAAACTAAAGCTTAAATCCCCCCATGTCAACTTATTCGCTGATAAGGACAAATCTCTCCAAAGAGAGGATGACCTCAACAATCAAGGAAAAGAGGACCCAAGCGCTGATGCGATCAGCCAAATATCAACAATCCCTCCAACACTACCATGACCAGAACATCCAGGAATGCACCCTCCAAGTCGGAGATCTGATCCTATGACTCATTTAGAACTAGAGTAACATGAACAAGCTATCCATGAAATGGGAGGGTCCCTTCATAGTGGTTGAGTCTACTCACCCTGGGTCATTCAGGTTGGCCATGGAGGATGGACAAGTCCTCAGTAATTCTCGGAACATCGACCAGCTATGAAAGTTCTATGTGTAAGTACCAAGAGTAAGTTCACGTAAATATTATTCATAGTGCCCACAAGGTTGATTGCACACTTATGTACCTCCGTGTCCCCCTCCTCAACTCAAATCCAAGCACCCATAAGGTGGGCAGACCAGTGGTAAGCCACTCCAGGTATATCTACCCAGCATGCACACCTGGATATGCTCAGGCAGGTGTGTCAAAGGGTTAGTAAGAAGCTCCAGAAGGGTTGACGACTAAGGGGGCAGCATGAACAAGTGTTTCATTCTATCGGGCTAATTTTTTACACGTTAGTTAACGATTTCTTACGTTGACTACCCATTCGAGTTTCCTTCTCTAATAACCAGTTGGGGGCTGGACGGGTACAGGGTACTGAGAAGTTAACGACAACGTGTCACACAAATATCTAAGTTCCTCCCTCGCAAAGGGAAGGAGGTCTAAGCTGCAACCTCGTGGAATGTAAGGAAGGTTCCTTATCATGTCTACGAGTGCCCGGGGGCCACAGAGCCTCACACTTGGCTTAGACCTAAGGCCGACTAACTGAGCTCCTGACTAGCAGCAAAATCCTCCAACTTGGGCCAAGGAGAGAAACTAAAGTACTATGTGTCATACGTCTGAATGACGGGCCTTGATAAGCGCCAGCGCCATCGCTACCGCTTCCTGGATGCCCTTCTGGAGCTGCCGGGTGATGTGGTCACCCACCGTCGACTTGAAATCACAGAAGGCCCAGGTCAGCTCGGCCACCCGGCTAGCAAGGCCTTCCACGAGCTGGACCAGGATCCCCACCTCGCCAAGGGTGGTCTCGAGTAGCTCCAGGGTGGAGGTTAAGGTGCCATCAAGAAAAGACATCCTACACTCTACCTGGGTCCGGGCTTCTCGAGTCCTCGATAGCTCTCCAGCCAGCAGGGTCTTCTTCGCTTCAAGCTCGATCGACCGAGCCTTCTCGGCCTCCTGCTCAGCTTCCAACTTCAGCGACCGGGACTTCTCCGCCTCCCGCTCGGCCTCCGACCGCGCCAGCTATTGCCTTAGCCGCTAGACCTCCGAGCGAAGGGCGTCCTGCCTGGACAAAGCGAGCTAAATGACAATAGGTTAGTTTCCATAAGTGCAAGTTATCACTAACCATTGGGTTGCTGTGTACCTCCAGGTGGGGTGTCAAGGACATTGCCAGGTTGAGGCTGCTCTCAAAAAGTGTCGTGACTTGAGGCGGCAGCTTGGGAGCAGAAGTCCCCATGATCCTCGTGGCCGGGGGCTGGACATCCCCCAGAGTCGGGGGATTGGTGTCCTTGGCAAGGGGCTTGGTGGTCTCCAGGGCAAGGGACTGGGCGGTCTCCACGACCGGCTCTGTCACCACCAAGGCATCCTTCGGGGCGAGGTCGTCCTCCAATGAAGGGTTGACCACTTGTCGAGATGTCCGCCACCCTACAAATGATAAGTCAGAACAAGCTAACGAAAATAGATAAGGGTAATTACATCCTCTTCATGAGGTGGCGTGGCACCCTAATCATGGCAAAGCTCAGGCCCTTTTTTACCATTCCAGCTCAAGAGGCGGCTTTGTCAACTACAACCTCCGTCCCATGGTCTTCTCCCTGTCCCTGCGCATGACTTAACATGTTTTTAGCTCCCACGAGAGGAAAACAGAGAAAGAAGAACCAGTGTACCTGGGGAGAAGGCCTCGGAGATGACACCAGGAGAGTCAAGGATGAAGGCACAATCAGGGACATGACTGGAGTGTTCGAGCTGCTCCCTTTGGCGGACTCCGAGCACAGGGCTTCAGCATCAAGAATCTTGACCACCTCCTCCTCCTCCTTGTGGCGTACTCCCTCCGTCTCAGCCTCTAGGTCGGGCATTCCCCACATGTTGTCACATACCCAAGTACTGCTACATCAGCCTAAAGCTACTCGGAGAAAAAGAATACAAAAGGGTAAAATACACTTACCAATAGGATCTCCCTCCAGGCCTCGGCATCCATCCTCAAGATCGGAAATGGGATGAGGGTGCAACCTCCCGGAGGAGCAGTCTCGAAGAGAAGCTCCATTCGGTATGAAACCTCCAAAGTAGAAAAGACTACGAGGAAAGAAAAAGGGCAAAGGCTAAGATGTTTCCCTATCCCGAGTACAAAGAAAATGTAAGGCAATGATTACCTGTCTCACCATCTTGGGATGGGTCATCCTCATCTGAGTACTTCCAAGCACCCGAGACCCTTGAATGCAAGGGCCCCAAGTGTCGCCTGATGATGTCCTTGACGAGTCCCACGCCGTTAGACCTTGTGCCTTGAGATTGGCAATCTCGAGGACGAAGGTGCAGAACCTCGTGGTCAGGTGTGGCGCTTCTGACCAGTTTGCGGTCTAGTACGACGCAAGTCCACGGTATCTGATGCCTCTGTGATGAGATGGTGGCCCGATCTTTCGGTGAGACGAAGGTAGCTAACGGTTTGGTAGAGTTTGGCCTTGACGATCCGACTATACTGTACGTGATGGTACGCCTTAGCAATCGCTAAACCAACCTCTGATGGTTATTGACCTTGCCGTAGGCACGATCAACCTGAATAATGAAGTTTGAGTTCCTGCAAGCAACCAAAGAACCAGCAATAACTATGATAAATTGCAATCTAAAATTACGAGTATTAAATTGGCACAAGATAGAAGAAAGTGTATTGGGATTCCACTGGCGACCTAAACAAGGCGGTAGTCCTACACGACTTGTAGATGTGATAATGTAGCAGTAGCTAAACAACTCAATGAAACCCAAAAAACTAAAGAGAGAATCCTAGGGGGTATATAAAGACAAGAGGTGATCTGTTACAGAGGCAGTCTCGGATTGTTTTGGCTGGCTCGTAAGGAATTTGGATATGTGGTTAGACAGGTTGGAAAGAGCATGAGATAAGCTTTCCAGAGAGTCTAAGATCACTCAAATCGAAGTCCGTATGCTCGAGATAAAGACATTTGAAGACAGGGCTGTCTCAGCAATCTGAATCAGAGTCCAGATCTTGTGGGACTCTATCTCTAGCACTTCTTGGACCAAAAGTGATGTGGGAAGACTCCTTGTACAGCACCAATTCATGTGGGGACATCTTCATGGACACATGAACTCCATTCCTTCCTCCTCTCGAAAGCTTGAACTTGAATCATCGCTTGTTCTTGACGATCTTGACGAACCATCGTTTATTCTTTATAGCTCGAGCAACGGATGTACTTGAAGTAGTGGAAGTAGAGGTGGCAGTGGGTATATCCATGGGGGCCATGTCCTCATCATCCTCCCTTCCTTGAAAACAAAGCCGTCCTCGGCTTTGCATAAGCTGAAAACCATCAAAGAGCAAAGAAAGCATCTACGCAGCATATATATATATATATATATATATATATATATATCAATGATGATTAGCTCTGCGTGGTTAGCAATTACATCCAAACCAGAATTGAAAATGTGATATTTCATGGTAGATTTCAAAAGCATGCATAATGCCATATCATTCTTAGATTTACAGCAAGCATTGCAACTCAAGTTGAAAATATAAGTGAATAACTTGTCTTTGTGATGGGCATTAGCAAAAGGGATCATGAGCTTATCAAAACTATCCATACAACAAGTATTGCAACTAGTTTTGCAAGCATATGTGAAGCATTCATCATAATATTGCTCAAGCATGTGCCATCGAAAATTATGTGAATGTACAGTCAAAGAGATGAAAGGATTATCACTAGCATGCTGAATTTTAGGATGTGGAGGAACACAAAAATTTGTGGCAGCATGCAACATAAGTCTTTGAATTAAATTCTCACATTGCAAAGTTCACAAGATAAATAATTGTAAATGATCATTGTTGGAACGAGTAAGTTTATCAACAATTTTAGCACGGGTCATGCAAAAGTTATACACTAAAATTCCACAATCTACATTATATTCTCCAATCACATTAATTTGATAGCACGGAGTATAGATGGAATTCCACGAAGGTAAACTTACTAGTTCAGAAACTTTCATTAAAGCATGTGACAATTACATAGGCATAACAAGATTAACATAGCAGAATAAATTAGAGAATATGGCATCAAGTTCCTTTTCAGGTGTTACTAACTTATCACGTCCTATCTCAAAATCATTCAATTTCACAAGGCTCAACTTTTGGCGCTGCTAGACTATCATAACAACCATTCTCAGCATGTGAAGAAACCAAAGCAATAGAGTTAATATCACTATTTAGGAGGCCTAAAATAGTACTGCCATTGCCTATAGGAACATTAAGCACACCCAAATCTGAAATTTTAGAATTCATATTAACGATATCAATTTTTGGTGCAACCAAATCAGTACATAAAACATGAGTTTCACATGGTGCACATATATCAGCAGGTATTTCAATGATTTGATCACATGGCAAGCTCAAATCAGCAAGCAATGCATTGGTTCCAGAAAAAGTATCATGTGATTCTTGGGAAACAATTTCAGCATGTTTAATCAATTTCTCATGAGGGCTAGTAATAATTTCAGCACATAGAACACTAATTTGAGCACTAACATGTGATTCTAAAACACAAGTAGCATGTTCATCATCTAGTTGTGGCATGGATATAAGTGAAGTATTATCACACAACTTTTCCTTATCACAAGGAGCATTACGTAATTATTTGCAAATAGCATTCTCAACTTGTGGTAAAGGCAAAGTTACAAGCGGTTCCACTCTAGGTTGCCTTAAAATAGCATGAGTAGTAGACAAGTAGAGTATCACGGGGAGCATGGGGACTAGTACTCATCAACGGTGTTACTACCTTGTTCTAAATGTTGCAACTTTCGAATCTTGCTACATATAAAAGAGGACGGTACGAATTTGTATCTCATTGCAAGTTTTAAATCATCCCAACTAGCAAGTATATAATCAGGGTATAATCAACAATATTCATCCCACCAAATAGAAGCAAAATCAGTTAATGTATTAATAGCAACCCGTACTTGCTTATGCTTAGAAAGACATGGCTAGCAAATATTTCATTGAGTTCTAATTCCCAATCGAGATAGAAATCAGGCCTATTACAACCGTCAAATATTGGCATGGAGACAACATGGTCATGTACCTTTTCACGTTGTTGTACCTTTCGTGGAGGTAGTCGTACTTGCCGTGGTAGTGATGAAGAAACATGCGCCTCAGGGTATGGCACATCTCCCACTATCGATCTAGCCCAAGAACTAATTACTTCAGAACCTTGCATTGTTATAGTAGACAAGGAAACAAATCACAAGTATATGTTCCTACCAACTACTAGAATGTGGGGTGTCAAAGATGATCAAAAGATTAATATAGCGATTACCAAGGTGACCGAACAGAGTACAGTATAGGAAGGTGGAGCTTGGTTGGTTTCAATATGGTAGTAAGAAAGAGCAAATGATCAAAGTAGGTATGCAAAGTTGAAAAGATGCTCAAAAATACTAGTCCTAGTTGCTGGACTTAGACTAGAATGAGCAAAATTAACCAAGTTTAGATACTGAAACAATAGAGGCAAAAGATCACAAGCTCACGAAGCAATGCAATGCAAGAATTCTTCTGAGATTTTTTTATTTCTTTTTTTATCAGTGGCCTTCTGTGTGGCTTCTTATTCTTTTTATAATTTTTTTAAATTCTTTTATACCTCAAAAAAATACCTGAAGCAGCAAAAGATCTCAAGTAATCAAAACCAGTGTTCTGCCACAGCGCTGCCACGGCAGCAGAAAATAGCTGAAATCGTGCCGCTACAGGAAAGTGGCAGCAGGCAGAAACTAAATCAGCGATTTCTCTCAAACCACTTGTTCAATTGAGCTGAAAATTTATCCGTGGACTCCTTGTATTATGCCTGATTTTCTAGAATTTTTTCAGAATTTTTTGGGCACTTTTTTTAAGTCCGAATTGAGCTCTAATTTGAGAGCATCATCGGAGGCGGCGACGGCCTTCCTGGAAGGCTTCTTGTGACCCATTGTCAAGTTCCCCGTGGTGTCAAAGGTTGTTGGTGCAAGAAGGAAGACGAAGGAAGACGAAGGAAGCTAGGGTTTGAGGGTGAAGCGCTTGAGAAGACAAAGGCTCTCAAATGCGAAAGTGACCTTTGAGTTCTCTAGATCCCTTATAAAGTGGCGCCCAGCAGATCCCAATTAGCTCGATAATGGTTCTGAGTACGACTCGAGGCCATGATCTCTACTTTCACATCCCATCGTATTTAATGCATGCCGCCGCTTTCTACGCATACGGGAATGGTTGACGCGAGAATTCAGGAACGACAAGCACATGACCCCGACTAACACGCTGCAGTTTTCCTACGTCAACACGGAAGATTCTTTCACCACTATTCGAATCTCCGCCCTGACGATTCAAATTTTGGAAAACCCGCCAGTTGAGATCCACGCGTCTGCAATCCACGGATTGGGAAATCATTTGTTGAACCACCCAGGATTCCTACTCGGACGAGAGATATACTCGAGGGCTCCCAAAGCCACTCAGAGAGGCTCGGTATACTGAATAGATAACTCGAGGATGATTAGCATCTCGGGTATACGTATATCCTACTCGGAGACCTAGGTGATCACTAGGAAAAGCACCCAGTTGGGACGTTTACCCCGACTAGGTTAAATTCCTTGTCACGGCCTTATTTCACTTACTGATGGAGGGCTTGATGATGAGTAGTACAAGTCTACGGTATACGAGGGTTGTATCTGTATTATGATACACCACGAGTCTTCTAGATACGCGGATCAACAGTCGTATCTAAGACAGATTCTAGGAAGACAAGGAAACTATCCGCAGGTGTCTGGATACCCCTTAAACAAGCTTATCCCTATGTTTAAGGATGATAGGAGTCCTGCTCGGAGATGAGTCCATACCCAACACGGTATACCCTCTATAAAAGGTGCCAGAGGACCCTGCAAAGAGGACAAGCTACAAGCCATAGAAAATCACGAATCAAAAGAGAGAAGCCAAAACATGAAGCCTTTGAGATCCACTCGAGGAGACTTCCAAACAAGAAGAAGGGAAGAAAGCACCCCCGATATCGACTTCTGACCAGTTATAGATCCCATATAGGCTAGTTGTTCCCCTTGTACTCTGTCTCGAGATGAATATAAGACACAACAAACATAGGGTTATTATCCTCAGCAAGGCCTGAACCTGTATAAATCCTTGGCTCGCGACAACTTGACTTGGCACAACTGGGTGTCCCCTACCATCACATTTTTCATCATGTACAATCGTAAGAGATTAGAGAAGAGAGATTTGTGCGAGTTAGTTGACAAAAATTCGGGACATTAGGAGTTAGTTAGAGAAGAGATATTTGTATGAGTTAGTTTACAAAAACAGATAATGTACCATCACCATCACCACCAACTGACATTTAATAGATAGTAAAGATAATTTATCAATACTCTTCTCTCTATGTGCAGTAGTGTACCTCAGAGCATCATATGAATTGTTGGAACATTTGGTTCTTCATGTTTAAAACTTGCTTTAATGGCAACCTTGTGATGCTACTCGTGGATGGTCACATTGGAGTAACATTTTTCAAACATAAAAATATATCTCAGCATTATCATAGGTCGAAGCATGCAAATTTCAACATATACATCTTTATGCAAAGATAGAAATTAAAAAATAAAAGCTATTTCTTTATAAAAAGATAGAAATTTAAACAACAATGACACATGAATCACTTATACGAAGTGATGAAAAATTAACCAGCAATGACAATTATCATCTATATGGATGGATAAAATTCTAGTCAGCACATGACACATGTGTCAACAACAAGCTACACTGACATTTAACCAGGAGCAGTCTCAGATTGGACCTTCAAGGCGGTGTTGAGCTACAGATCCAGGAACTCATGGGTGACAGTCGTGAATGCATGCTGCTTGAGCCAAGTGCGGAATGGCGGTTACATTGGTGGCTCCAGGAGCTCACAGGCAGCAATGGCAACTGCACACTACTCGAGCTCTGCTCGGAGTGCGGCAAGCGTGGCACTCACAATAGTAACTCCAGGAGCTCATGCACAACAATTGCGGCTGCTCGAGGCCCACGCAAAGCATGGCGGCCGCTCCAAGAGCTCATGAAGGGCAGTCGTGGCTGGACGCTGCTCGAGCCCCATGTGGAGTGCGGCTAGCACAGCGTCCACAATGGCGCAAAACCTAGCAACTTGTCCCTGAGCTTGGCGAGCAGGGCATGCATGCGGGCAGCAGTCGCAGTTGATGAGAGGCATGGAGAGAGCAAAACCCGCGACCTTGTTCCTGAGCTCGGCAAGTGGGCCGCACATGCGGGCGGTGATTGTCAACTCCCTTGAGGTGAACACTGAGGCCTAACGAAGCCAACATGGTCGTAGTTGATGAGGGGTGTGGAGGGTTGACATAAATCAGCTTATGTTTATCTGGTCACACCCTCCCCTCAAATAAACAAATAAACTAAGAGAATCATTATCCTTAATTTTCTTGTTATACAACAAACAAACAAATCTATTATTAAGGATAAGGATAAGGATAAGGATTATGTTTGTTAGTTTGTTTATTTGTGACACCACCATAGGAGGTGTGACACCACCACAACCACCAACTGGTATGTTATATATAAAGATAACTGTCATGTGTATGGGACGTGATTATATACATGTAAACCCTATTCAGTAGAGTTTTGTTGTGATATTGAGTTGTTGATTGTGGCTGTGCATACACCGTGTGTGTATGAATTGAAGTGTATGAGTTAACCGTGAAGAGTTAGAGTCGTTCTCTCTGTTTAGTTAGCAGAATGATCTCCGGTTGACTGACCCGCTAGCTGAGATGTGCTGGCCGATTAGACAAGGTGTGGGTGATGGTACCGAGCCTTTGGGTGACTCACTAGTCTCCGGACTAGATTAGAGTGAGGGTATCATTGCCAGGCTCCTCCAAAATCATTATGTTGATCGAACTTGAGAAAGACGCCAAGTCTTCACAGGACTTTGGAACTGCATGTGGTTTATGGAATAATGTCCGCTTCTGGCCGGCTTGACCAACGGTGAAGGAATACGGCTCTGGTAATCATATGGTGCATACAGTGCAGCTACAGTATCACCAGTCGAGTAGTTGCTCAGTCTTTGATGAAACATTGTTCTTTAAGTCATATGTGATTCCGAGGCCCTGACAGCCACGGAGCACGGGTCAAACATGACATGTACGTCACTCTTAGGGGTGCGGCATACCACTTCATCGCCACCTAAGGCAGAATCAGGGCTCACATCGCCGTGGAGCGTGGGTCGAATGCGGCATATACGTCGCTCTTAGGGGCGTGGCGTACCACTTCATCACCACCTAAGGCGAAATTAGGGCTCACATCGTCGCGGAGCACGGGTCGAACGCGGCACATATGTCACTTTTAACAAAACCCAATGAAAACATAGGCGGCCCAGGGGTATTTATAGATGGGAAAACACCTTTAGGCCAAACCAAACTCAAAACCGACTTGGTCAGACTGACCGTATGGCCAGTTTAAGCCATCCAGTACTGTCTAGTCGACCAACGATGCTAAGACTAGTATTCTTTCTTGTATATTGACTGAAGCTTCAACTAGTCTTCAAATAGGCTTCTTTGGTCTTCATCTTCATGTCGTAATGGGGCTTTAAGGTCTGGAAGTCTTCACTTGTAGTGGTCCTTGATTGGTGACTGCCATCAACTCCATTCTTGTTCCTCATGCTCTAACACTTGTCCTCCATACCATGCTTGGTCATTGGTTCCTTAATAGCATAAGAACATCAGATTTAGGCAGCATCATATTCATAGCAAAATTATGTGAAGTGTCGAGAAACAAAAGTACTTGATAATTAAGATGCGTGCATGAGCTCTAGTTACTGGACCTTGTAATTCCGGTACTTGAGGAGTAGCATCTTATGAAGGTGTAGGGCCTATGGGTGTAACTATAGTAGGGATGTCCTCATCAAAAAGGGACATGCGAAAGGAGATGACTAGATTCTAAGGACCACATCATCGAATGGACACTAAACTTGACAAAACTCACAATGATTAGCATAAGTACTATTTTCACTAGCTTAAGGATTTTTCTTTTCCTCACATTGCTTATGGTAGGAAAGGAGCTTTTTCTAAGGGCAGTCATACTTAGAGGGGTTTCTTTTACGTGGCACACAAAAAACTGAAGTTCTAACCTTACTTAGATTGTCATAAACAATGCCATCCCACATAGATATATCTCAAACCACAACAATCTCAAATCGGAGTTTTATCATAAGATAGATTTATGCACCCACTAAGTGAAAGGAGGCTAAAGCCTAATATTATAAATTGCTATCAGACTCTAATTCCACTAGGTCAAGGTGCAAGGTTGTGATCGAGATACTTGCATCGATACTACCCAGAGCAATTATCCATCACTTCCAGAAGGCAGGTGCAACAGTGACTCAAAGGCAATTTTACTGACACTGGATTTTATTAATTTGAAAAGGGAAAGGCTACCCTAGATAGATTAATGGCATATACAAGGATACCTCCAATGTAACTATTGGAGGCCAGCCATTGCTCTCTCTAAGTTTTAAGTGGCAGGTTATGTGAAAGGGAGCTAAGCTCAACTAAATCTGGAAATACCTTCCCAAAAGCAAAAGAGAAGGATGCTACTAGTCCTATATTTTGTCTTTCAATTATTTTCCAAATTTTTATGTTTTTGATTTTTTTATTAGGGTTATCTACTATAAGGAGACATTTTTAATATATTTTGTCAGGGCCCTAGAATCACATATGACTTAGAGAATAATATGTCGCCAAAGACCGAGCAACTACTCAACCGGTGATACGGTACCTACGCCATATGCACCCAAAATTTAGTATTCCGACACCGACCAACGCACCATATGATTACCGGCGTCGTATGCCTTCACCGTTGCTCAAGCCAGCCAAAAGCAAACATTATTCCTTAAACCACACGTGGTTCCAAAGCCCGGTGAAGACCTAGCGTCTTTCTCGAGTTCTATCAACACATTGATTTTGGAGGAGCCGACAATGGTACCCTCACTCTAACCAAGTCCGGAGGCTAGTGAGTCACCCGAAGGCCCAGTACCATTACCCACACCCTGTCTAGCCAGCCAGCACATCTCAGCTAGCGGGTCATTCAACCGGAAATCATCCCTGCTAACCGAACAAGGAGAACGACACTAATTCTTCACGACTAGCCCATACAATTCAATTCATACACACACAGTGTATGGGCAGCCACATTAACAACTCAAATATCACAACGAAACTCTATTAGAAAGGAGTTACAAGGTAGTAAACATATCCCATACCTGGGAGAAGTACTTAATAGTCATACATTGTGACCCAAAAGTCGTTTATATTAAAACAACATTAAAAACAGCAGCGGAAAGTAAAGAGAAAACACCGAAATGGCAGCCCTAGCCATCTCCAAAAGCTCTACAAAAGTATCTCCTTGACCAAGTTAAGCAAGCCTTGCATCTAAACATCCAGATCAACATAATCAGAGTCGTAATAAGCTACGATACGGGAACAACCTGCAGGAATGGAATTCCCGATGAGTACTTTCATACTCGCAAGCTGCTAATGTGCTCATTCCAGATTAATCTTAAACATAGCATGGTGATTGCAATGATAACATGAATCAATTAACATAACATGGAAAAGAAAGCTACACAAGCTATCTAGTTCAACATACCATGTCATGTACCAGCAAATCAAGTTTCCCACTTCATGAATTATACAATAAACATTCAATTTCAAATCTGAATTAGCATGAGGAACAATCATACCAATCCATAGTTGTCACATTCCAACCACTTAGAGCATTTCTAGAGTTGGGTTAAACCACCCAAGGCTCCCATATCACAAAACCATCCAATTTCAGATTTAGAAGCATGGAGACAATCATCACAATGAAGTCATATTATTCTCCCTAAGCCACATAACTTAGGGAGATGCGAATGGGCTGACCACCCAATCGACTAATGTGGAGTGAGGAAGGGTTAACCACCCTAGCCTCACGCGAACAAGTGTTTCCAATGGGTGTTGGTTCATAGTAGGCCCACTATGACCATCCAACTCTACTCGCTAACACTTATTGCCGTGGGTTGGAGGTAAAACCCTACGACACCGGTATCGGCTAGGTTGACCACCTGCACGTGACAGTACCCCGGCTCTCACATCTCACCTTAAGGGGTTCACGTATTAAGTTAAGTGATTTAAAGGAGACACCCTTAACCCACAAACAAAGACAAACCTGCTCATGCGAGTAGTTCCACACATCACAAGCATCATTCAATCAACCAAGCATAGTAAAAGATAACCAAAATATTTTCAACAAGCGAGCAAGCTTGTCTGGCGGTTCAAGATCATGAGCTGGTTGGGAATTAACTCCAAGATTACTCTAGTTGCCGGATTCTATTGAAATGATACCCAAAAACCAGAAAAACAACAAAGGGACATAAATCAAAACCAGCAAGAAATAGAAGGATAGAATGCATGAGATGCATCCTAAAGTGTAGGAGACTGCTATAATGAAGCTAATGCAATTGGAATCATTCAATTTGGATCATCAAAACTTAAGATATGAATTGTTGAAGCGTATGTAGTTACCATTAGGATCATTTAGCATTTCTTCATTTAAATGTTGCATAACAGGAATGCATATAAAGATAATGCTATGCTGAAAACAAAGGTGAAGTTATGAGTTGTAACATAAGGTGGATTCCAATTGGAGCTAGCATGAAATTTTAATCATTCAGGTTTGAACATGCGGCTTAAAGGGGCATATTGAATTTCAGAAATGTTCATGAATGGTAGCATGATTGAGATCTACATCATTGAATCATATATTTCAAGAGATAAATTACAAAAATGAATTAATTCTTTGGAAATTATATGCATTTTCTATAAGCTTTTGAAGTGTAATTTGTTGTTACTATTTCCTGTCTTCTTCTTAGTAAATAACAATGGATCAAGTATTTTTTATATTAACTGGAAATATTACTACTGGAAATGACATGTGGGGTCAAACTGATATATTCTTTCCTTTTTCTTATTTCTTTGGTGTTGAATTCTGGGTCCAGTCTGTCACAGAGAGAAATCTATTATTTTAGTGCACTAGTTATGCTCACCCATGATTGATCGTAATAGCATCAGTTAGCTAATGTAATCAGATATATTGACTGTAGCTGGCTGCCATTAACCAACTAATTCTATTGACTAGTAGGTTATTAGGTATGTTGGAAAAATCAATTGTTAGTCTTATCCACTGGTCATCAGCCATTTAAGTTGCAACTAAACCAAGTGTTAGTTATTTTAGTTCTTGATGTCGTACATGGGACTCGGCCAAGTAACTATGTCTTAACCTCATTTAGTGTCAGCTGAGTACCGACATTATCCATTATTTAACCCACGACTATACTGGTTAGTATGTTGTTGGTTAGTACGTTATTTCTAAGCGTTAGCAATTTAGGAAATGCCTAACAGTGTGAGTACAACAAATAGTTACTAGAGCCATCGTTGAATGATAAGTCTGAACCTACTAATGACCACAAAGATCCTGCACACTAGTGATGTATATATGGTAGTGTGCTATTAGCTTACCTGTCATGAATAGTGGTAATTAGCTAATCATCTCCATTGCTATTACAGCGATTAGGTCTCATCCGCATGCCCAAAGTATGAATTACCCTAACCGATGACTGGACTTCAACTAATCAATGGTTACCGTGAATGTGAAGTACATTACTTACAGCTGACTGTTATTAACTCTACTAACTTTGGGGTGGCTGGCCGGTTATCACATCAGTTTTATTCTTTATTCCCACTAGCAGTTAATCCTAAAAATCGCACAGGTCACTCATTGGTTTATCTACTTCACGTTAGTTTCCAATTATCAATCACTAAGCTAATTAAATAAGTGAGCATGTTTTAACCAGACATAGACTGGGCATCAGTTAAGATATTCAACAATTAACTTATCTATCTGACACTAGTGAACAACAGACGCTTTAATTATTTGTCGTTACCCTCAGATAACTTCATCTAATAATCCAGACAGCACACATTATCAGTTTTATCGATGCATTCTAATCCGACCAAGTAATTAGTGAATATTGATACACTTTTTAATTGAACAAAATTTAGACATGATTCACTGGATTAACTGTCATCACAGCCTAACTGTTGATTATGACCTAGCTCTTGTCGGTTATGCCGGTCTAAGCAGTAATGGGTTTCGTCGGCGGTGAAAATTTGAGAACTCCTGGCAAGGAAGAGGAGGGAAGAAGAGGTGGGGTCGACAACGGGTCTCACCTCTCTAATGCCGAGGAGGTCGGAGGCGAGACGGAGAGCCCGTCGGTGGCGGCACGGATCCCCGATGAGGGCGGCGGAGAAGCTGCCGTTGGGGAGGACGGGGCTGCGGCCAGTTCCCGTGCTTGACGGCAGGGCGAGCCTCGGCAGAGGTGAGCTCGGAGGTTGGGAAGAAGACCGAAACCGCTCCTGGTTGAAGATGGGGAAGGACGGCGTGGGGCTCTGGTGGTGAGGCAGAGCACGGGGCGACCTGCAGGAGAGAGGAAGAGGTCGGGGTAGATGTTGAAGGCGGCGGTGTTGAGGTCAGTGACGATGGTGGCCGGCGGAGCGAGCTTGGTGGGGACTCGCCTGAGGACGGAGGAGGCGGGGCCTGGGGAGCCAAACTCAAGGGAGGCGCCAACGGTAGAGTTGGCGGCGTGGGCGGGGAGGGAAGCCGAGGTCGAAGCCAGCGGCGTCGCTGGTGGCGGAGCTCCAAGGGTCGACGGCGGTGCTCTTCACGGTGGAGGAGGCCGGCAGCGCGGCGTGGATGAGGAAGCCGAGGGCGTGAGGACGGGGAGAATGGGGGGTTGGGCGCCTCGGTGATGTCAGACTGTGAAGGAGGAGACGGGGAGCGACAATGTCTGAGGACGTGGCGGAGGGGATCTGCAACGCGGGCCCTACGCAGGTCTGTAATGGGAGGAGGGAGAAGGAATGGTCGCTGCTAGCGACTCGCAATGGCGAAGGCGAGAGGTGCGAGTGCGCGATCTTGCGAAGAAGACGGGATGAGAAAGAAGAGGCGAATGGCACAATGGTGAAGCCGGGCCGAGGCCCAGTGCAAGGAGAAGAGGAGAACTGGGCTGGACAGCCCAGTACAGAGAGAGGGACTTTGTTTATTTATTTTCCTCGGTTTCTATTTTTCACTTCGGTTTAGCTTTGATAAGAGAAACAAAAATCTTTCAAAACATGTTTAAAAGATTTCAGAGAATCTTATAACTCTACTAGAACATATATGCTCTTTAGAAACTGTATTAGGTCCAAAAATTTTAGTCTTGGGCTGCTATAAGGGTTTGAGCTTCAAATAGCTTAATAATCTTCGAAATTCTTTCACGAATTCCTGTTTGGCCTAAAACATAGATAAATTTTGAACAGAAGCTTTTACACAATCTAGAGGGAAGGGTGGTTCATCTGGTTGACTCATTTTAGTTTTGTTTTCAAAAGAACAACTTTGAAAAATCCTTTATAAATAAATATTCAAATGTAGTCTAATGATTGGAAAATATTGATGTTAGTCCTTTGAGGTATTTGGTACTTATAAGAATTAGTAGGGTGAATTGAGTGACGCTAGATTCAGGGTTTTATTTAAGATTGCTTTCAGATCACATGTTAAGGTTTTTTAATCGATGTCATTTCTAAATGGCAAACATGCATGCATGTGTCGAGAAGAACTCTAATTATTCACGATGATCTTCACTAGTCTCATGTCTTAAGAATTGGGTCATTACATATTTACCCTTTTTTCTAAAAATTAAAAGGAAGAAGAAACCAAAAAGAAAGAGGATCAAGTCTTTCACTTATTCAACTAACTGACTAGCAACATAGGGCGACACAAAACATAAGGACAATCAACAAATGGGCAACATAGAAAAATATTTGAGATCAAAGTGAATTGACTCAGAGAAAGAGACATCGAGTGCTCAGAGGTTTCCCAATGCTCAAACCTTGCAACATTGCTGCAAGGTAGTGCATGAAAGGGTGCTGTCACGCCCCGATTTTCCAAAACCCGAAATAGGACTTCAAAAAAAATTTCCACTAATAACGCTAACTGAGTTACACCTAATAAAACTTGATTTCAAATCATGCTGAACCCTAAAGCAAAGCAAGCCAAGATCTTCCGCCCTTGTTCCTCCACCCTTCTCCTAGTCGTGTAACATAGACCCACATCAGCAGCTAAGTACCCACCATGGTTCCCTTTGTGAAATGGAAGCATATATATCTCGCAAACCCCTTCCGAAGGACGTGATCCTCCGCATCTATCTCACCACGTCCTATCATGCGTGTGTGCACATATATACTGCTCTTATATATACGCACGTACGCAAAACCCTAACTCCTACTTCCCAAACTACAGATAGAA
>JAGXJF010005053.1:0-107211 GCA_019208055.1 Stipa capillata | reverse complement strand
ACCAAGTTCACAAACACTACGAAATGGTCACATCTAGTAACTGACCAAGATCGTAGATCACATAACAAAGTTTAGATTGCACAAACAACCAAAAGTTGTCAAATGTAGCAGCAGCTAGCTAACCAAGACATAACCAATTCACAATCTACCAGCAAGAGTGGAGGAATCTGCCAGCTCAGTTTCAAACATATAATCAGAAGCTTCTCTACCACTTGCTAGTAGCACTTGATGCAAAATATGTGGATGCACAAGTGAGACATATGGAAACTGCATCATGCCATCTACGTACAAGTCAAATGAAAAACTACAACTAAATGAAAAAAAAACAGCTTCAAGGCACAGTATGACAGCATCACATCACATGGATCTCTCATTCTCTATTCGAATAAGCAAGCATGAAACACTATTGTAAATTTAGATAGAGATACATCATTTTACTTAAAGGAAAATTTTAAACAAAGATGCTCAACCTGGAAGGTGTTTCTTCTGGATAAATATACTTATATGAAAATAACAAACCTATGAAACATATAATTGGTTGAGAAGGTTAACTGACTAGTAAAATTAGTTTTTGCACACCATATAATTCTCAAAGAAGTTTCCCACTGGACTAGTCTTTTTAACCATAACATAGAAGATCAAGCTGCACCATGGTATTCACACTTTCTGATAAAGACAAGGATGAAAAAGTAGCATTGACTTACATTTCGTGGGCAACAAACTGACTGATCCTCTCACCATTGGACTCATTACATGAACTTCATCTGGGCTGCATTGATCATCTCTTGTATGGCCATCAGTAATACTAGTATTTGCACTTGACCGAGTTGTTCCCCAGTATTCAATAAAAAATGGGTGCTCCATGTGGTAATTCGGCCCCACATGTTCACCATTAATTAATTCTATTCACAACATAGAAATAAGTTTTATTTAGAAAATAATTGCAAGATATACTAAAATAATAGGAAATTTAAATGTTATCTAGAAGAGCCAAACCAATTCCATTCAATTTGACATCCTTGCACAACCATGGTAAGGTAAATGTATAAGCCATAGATTTGCACATGATACTAACAATCAACAGCTCAGCTGAGCATAGAAGTATACAACAGCATTCTTTAAAATAACACACTTGAAAACATTTAAGTTATCCTAGGTAAGATTCTTTTTTCAACAACTGGTTCCACAAGGCATACACTTCAAAAGTGTGATAGGATTTTTTAGTCTTGCTGACTTATGGTTTTAATTTTAATAAAAATAAACTTTGATAAAAATTTAAAAAAGATGTATGACAAAATATAGTATTTGTTAGTTCTCGAATCACACCAGGCCCGTGGTCCCGTTGGATGGGTAGCGAACGGGCTAGTTTCCTCTCTCTCTCTCTCTCTCTCTGTCTCTCTCTCTCTCTCTCTGGGTTCTTTCTTTCGTGTTATCGTGTCGTGCCCGCTAGCCAGCAGCAGCCCAGTATCATTTCGTTCGGCCCAGCCGCCCAGGTCTCCCAGGCCGTTTCGGCCAGCTCCTCCTCCTGTCCACTGCTACCCTTCCTTCCACACGCCTCCACGGCGGAGCCAGTCCCCGGCGACCTTCGGTTCAAAATCCATCTCCTCCGCAACGTCTTCGCTACCCAAGCAGGCTCCAATCCGACCCAATGAAATCTCTCTCATATTAAGGCCCCCTTCTTTTCGGCTTGGGCTTGTGCATAAGCCGGCTCAAGCTTAATTGCCCGTAGAAGCTCCGGTGGGAGGAAAGCCCTGATAAACACATGTTCCCTTCTTTTCGGCTTATTTCCTATTAGCTTATTGTTATAATTGTCAGTAATACCCTTAGAATTTATTGTGAGCTTATTCTGTACTGATCAAGCATCCAGTGAACAATATTTCAGTGAACTGATCAAGCACCATTCCCTTCTTTACCCAGAAATGACGAACAAGAATTACACTGATTATACTTGAGAACCAATTCATATCAACAGCACTATTATCAAGACTAAATGATATAGGAAGCAACACTATTATCAATGATCCACCACAAATTGCATTGCTTTGTCACAAAAAAACAACAAGAAATGGAACAATTTACCCAAAATTTGAACAATTTGCACCGATTGCAACGATTTGTACTAGTTAACAGCTGGTAGAGAGATCTGGGCGGCGGGATGGAGGATGGAGGTGGACTGGGCCGGTGGAGGAGGGGGCTCGGGTCACCGGATCCGGGCCAGTGGCGGCTGCTCAGGGCGGTGGAGGTCAGTGGAGGGCGGTGGTGACCCGAGGCGGAGCCGTGGCGGTCGGCGTCGGGGCCCGGCGAGCTCGGGACCACGGGCGAGATCTGCGTCGGGGTGGACGGATCTACGCCGGGCCGGACGACGAGGGAGGGAGGTGGAGGGTCAAGCCGGACGGGGTCATGGAGGTGGTGGCCGTCGGTGCTAGGGCCGGCGGGAGGTGAGCTCGGGCGGCGGAAGGGGCGAGGGGGAAAGGAGAGAGCGGAGAGCGGCAGGACCGGGGGGCGCTCGGGAGTTGAGGGGGGCTGGGGGGGCACTCTGGGGAAGAGGGGGCTGGGGGAGCGCTCGGGAGAGGAGGGGGGCTGGGGGGCACGCGGCGGGCGCGGGGGAGGAGAAGGGCCAGCGGGCGCGGAGGGGGGGAGGAGCTCGGGCAGCGGAAGTGTTGGCGTTGAGGATGCGGGGGAGAGAGGTGAGGGGTGAGGGGTGTGAGGCACACGGTGGCAGAGCGCGGTAATTTATTTTCCAACTCCAAGGGCAGTTTCAATCGCTGAACCGGTATAAGCTCGGGAAGCTGCAAATTAGCAACTTCCTCCCACCAACTGATTTTTGGGCCAGTTTATTTCAGCATCATTCCCTTCTTTTGGGCTTATGGCTTCTCACAACCATAAGCTGGTCCAAAAGCCCAAAAGAAGGGGCCCTAAGTCTACCGTCGTTGTGCCCTAGAGCTGCCGCCGTGCCGTAGCTTAGTGTCGCCACCGACGCCTCGCACCCCCAACCCCTCCGCCTCTCACCCCGCATCGCCGCCATCGCCGTCTTCGTTCTGCCTCATCGCGTCCCTGCTGTCTCCACCCCGTCCGCAACCTTGGCCATTGGTTTTTCAGGTATGAGCTTCTAGTCATCCAGACATTACTTAAACCCAAACTAAGGTCCAGAAATTTTGGGTGTACCGGTGCACCATCTAGATCCGCCTCTGGTTAAGGATGGAGTTCAAATTTTATATCAATTGAGCATTTGTTCTATATTTTTGTTATACCTTGCTGTGGGTATTCTTTTTATCGTTAGTTGCTGGTTAGTTTTCAGCCCAGGGTGTGGCCAAATCTTGGCTCTGAGCTGACCGTCCAAGTACTCCAATGATTTGTCGTTCTTTCAATGGGAATTGTTGAGACACAGACTTCTGGAAACAGTTAACTATTAGAAATTGATTCCTGAGTTGCAAAGCTTAGGTTGTTTAAAATGGCTAAGAATAATCGGACCTTTTTCTTTTTGCAGAATTTGGAGTACGACTTTCTACTACTTTATTTGCAATCCTGAATGCGTGGACCTGTAGTGCCTGCACCGACTGGCATTTAAGACATAATGCTGGAAAGAAGATTGGCTGAACATTTATATTCCACTCCCAGAATTCTTCCCTTGATACAACTCAAGGCTATGTCCTCTTTCTCGGCAGGTCATGGACGCCGACCCAAGAAGAAGCTTTATCACCGTGAGCCTGGCCTTGACAAGGCCATGGACCTCGAAAAGAAGCCCGCCCTCCTTCTTCGTCTGCGTGAGCTCATTTTAGCCCAAAATGACAGGTTCGCTGCTCGTGCGTGACCTTGAAAGGAAGGTTGGCTTTGTCCAAAAATGGAACTTTGTTTCACTTATTGAGCGCCACCCAATATCTTCCGTGTTTCTGGTGGAAGTACCTCTCGAGAGCCCATTGCTGTCACACTTGCTGAGAAGGCCAGAAAGATCTCCAGTGAGGAAACCCAAGTACAAGAGCTAATGGGGCCTATATTGGTAAGGAACCTAAGAAAGCTGCTAATGATGTCGATGGACTGCCAGATCCCTGTAGAGAAAATTGAACTCATCCATTCTGAATTGGGCTTACCAAAGAACTTCAAGAACAACTTGATTCCTAGTTACCCTAATTTCTTTTCAATCCGTGATGTGAGAGGATTGGACCATTTGTGTTTAGAGAGTTGGGATTCTTCACTAGCTGTCACAGCACGAGAAGAAGAGTTGAATTTTGATGGCTTTCAAATGGACTACAGAGGAATTCCTAAAGATGGAAATATATTGGGTCCTTTTGCTTTCAACTTAAAGTACCCAGCAGGATTTAGGCCCAACAGGAAGTACCTTGAGGAGGTGGTCAGGTGGCAGAAGATGGCATTTCCTTCACCTTATTTGAATGCTAGGCGAGTGGAGCCTGCAACTCCACAGGCTCGGAAGCGATCTGTTGCTGTTCTACATGAGATTTTGAGCCTGACAATGCAGAAGCAACTGACATCTGATAAGCTAGAGGTCTTCCATAACGAGTACAGGCTGCCATGCAAGCTACTTCTTTGTTTAGTATAAAAAATCACGGAATTTTCTACATCACTAACAAGGGAGCAAGAAGCACTGTCTTCCTCAAGGAGGCCTATGACGACACTAACCTTATTGAAAAGTGTCCTCTGTTGAAATTCCATGATCAGTTTTCATCTTTAATTGGCCGACCATTCTCTAACTCAAGAGAACTGATTCTATGCTCAGAAAAGTTTTTTGCATAGATCTCAAAGCATCCATAGGTGAATAGCAAAAGGGTATATTAGTCAAATTAGTTTGGGCCCGAAGCCCGTGTCTAGCTCGGTCTAGACCTGCTTGCTGGTTTTCTTCTCCACGATTCACCCCACGGGATTTGAGTCCAAACTAATTTTACTAATATGCTCTTTTGCTATTCATCCATGGATGCTTTGAGATCTGTGCAAAAAAAATTTAGAAGAGCATAGAAGCACTTCTCTTAAACCCCCATTGAGAGTGCAAATGGAGTATTGATTTACACGTGAGAAGAGAAACCATGGTGTAGCCTGCTGGTGCTTCTCCTTAGTTAAATGCTCAGGTCACCTCACATAAGCTCATTTGCATGCAGCCAACTATGTAAGTCATTTGTACAATGGATGTTTCTTGCAGCTTAGCTATTAAAGATAGAATCAAAAACACTGACATCACATCTTCAAGTGTGAAATCCCCCAGGAATCAAGTGGCAGCTCAGCAGATGAGACATTCATCATTGTATGAAGGTCAAGTGCTCAATTCCTCATTGTATGTTTGGAATGTGGGGGATGCTATTGGGATAGGTTTAGAGATTTTCAGGAGAGGATTAACCCCAGTTGTGTAGCTTATGATTCAAAGAGTAAATTTCACAACATTACACTGCTTTGTTAGAACTATCACAAAAACTACACTTCAATGTAACCATTTCACAGGACCGCACTTTGTAGTATGTAACTTTTCATAAAACTACTTTTTTTTTAATTGTTCTGACCTGTAGGGCCCACCAGTCAGCCACACCTGGTATCAGAATCCTGTTTTGCTGATGTTGTACCAATTGTGTGGCTGACTAGTGGGCTCTATTGGTCATAACCGTTGGAAAAATTAGAATGTAGTTTTGTGATAGCTTTGATAATTCAGAAAAAAAAAGGTTACAGTATTAGTCCCCCTTTATACTAACATATGTTAGTGTTGAGTAGTTGAGTTTGCTTCTCTTACTTTGATGGCTTTCTGACCTTTTCTAATAAAAAATAATCAGATATTCATTGAACTGAAACTGTATCATACACTCGTAGTCTCATGTGATTCTGCTTGCAGAAGGGCACTTGTTATTGTTCTGCATCTCAGAATGTATGACACCACTAGACTGCTCTTGATTGACTATATGCTTTTAATTCATTACCAGCATTTATTATTCCTTGCATCAATTGATCATTAGTAATGCTAATACTCCATGCTGGTATCTCAATCAGTTCTTAGCTTGTTTTTGTTTCTGCATCCATACACAGACAGAAAGCACCTGTAAAATGCTCCAGACGCTGTCAGCAATCGAATTTTCCTTTCATCTAGCACATCAATTGGTATGCTAGTTTCTGAATTTGCTGAGTGCGCTAAGCTTATCTGCATTCGTCGTATCTGATTGTGTCCTAATGCTTATGTTACTTGGTCACTTCAATTATGTGCCTTGGTCGGCAGTATCACTCCATCACCCATCCACTTATTTGTGTATTTTCATAATCTATTTAGTGATTAGGCAGCAGGACATACTTACAGATCGTTTACAATGTTTTAAGAATGCGAAATGACTTCACAATCACATGCCATTGTACATCTTCTGCATTTTATAATTTAACATCTGATTAATAGGTTTTGAGTTCGAAAGATTAGTATAGGCAACTAGATACATAGACTTAATGCTGGTAGATAGTATTCTTCATTTTGGTGAGAGGAGGGCAGCATAACTCACTGACATTTGTACTAACTTGATGTCTTCCTATAGCGGTTGTTTTGGTCTTAACTTTATTAATGTATACTGTTTGGGATGATTGAAATGTGACCCTTCATGAAACATTTTTCAGCATCCTCTTGTGTTTCAGATGTCAGATTTCTTGTTTGCATGACAAAAATTTGTGATGTGCATGCAAAATGATTGCTTGTGCTCAAATAATAAGAATGCATTAGTCAAAATAGGAAGATCCGTTTCATTGCTGTGCGTTGCTGAATTATCATTTCAGCTGGCACTAATGTGTGTGCATACTGTAATGAAACCATTTAGGC
Source organism: Stipa capillata (assembly GCA_019208055.1). Classification (NCBI taxonomy): domain Eukaryota; kingdom Viridiplantae; phylum Streptophyta; class Magnoliopsida; order Poales; family Poaceae; genus Stipa; species Stipa capillata. Next base: position 100,424 of record JAGXJF010005053.1, on the reverse strand, counting down.
CTCCTTTGATTCACAGGAAAAACGGAGGAAATCCACAGGAATAGGAAATTTTCCTTTGATGTCACTATTCATGCATTGATTCATAGGAATAGCCCATAGGAAAAATGGAGGATATTTTCCTTTGTTACCAGTTTTACAGGAAAATCACAGGAAAAAAACAATCCAGTCTGACCTCTTTTTTCCAATCTTCGCATAGGACCGAGGCAAATGGAACATTATCGAAGCAATTAGACAAACAACTCTGAAGCAATAGCCGCTGATTATGTGAATTAATTTATGTCGAAGAAATTCTCTATAGCAAAATGGATTCTTCATACTTCAAAATTTTTATGTGAATTTTCTCATAATTTTTAGAATTAATTTGAATGCATTTTTGGAATTAATAAAATATTTTTATTTACTTTGACTTTGTTTTGACTGTGCTTATTAGGATTCCTGTGTTCTTCCTGTTCCTGCGAACCAAACACCTAATCCTGCAAAATTCTTGTGTTTTTTAAATCCTCTGTTTTGCACATGCATTCCTATCCTATTCCTGTGTTTTTTCTATTCCTGCGTTTTTAGAAACCTACGAATCAAAAGAGCCCTTATCGTGTTCAGTCTAGGTGTATGTCCGTGCTTCCTGGTATTGTACTATTTTTGTACCAGGTGTTTTATTTGGAACAAGGCACAAACATGTATGCTCATACAAAACAGGTTTTCCAGTGGCCAGATCTATTCCATTGCAGATGGTTCTGGTGTGCTTCGGCTGGTTCATATATCCTCCCCTATCAGAGACCTGCTAGCGTTTACAGTGTGATATCTCAGGACTATGCCCTGCTGCCTCAGCATTTTAGCAATCACCACACTTTTTTTTGCTGCAGGTTGCCCCATTTCTGTTAAGCAAGACTTGTGCACATGGGATTATAGTCCCCACATCTTTGTAATCTACACCGCCAATAGTTGAGCAAAGGGAACTCACAGTAGGGTCAAACTATGAACAGAGATGGCCTATCAATACTCTGCGACCTTCATCCAGCTGGAACGGTTACACAGCAAGCCAAAAAGAACATATTTTATCGTTAATGTCTCAGTTCAGACATAGCAATCCAGCAGTCAAAATCAGTCTTGTAGCATGTGCTTGATTATTCTGTGGCAAGTCTGTAGTACTAATATTATTTTTCTGTAATATGGCGTTGTGTCAAAATTGATATGATGTGCAGTTGTCAAGTAGAGATTTCACAATAGAGTGCTTTGACAGAATGGGCAAAGGGTTGGATAATGGCATCCTCTTAAAGCTTTGTAGGTTAAGTGATTGCTTGGTGCTGAATATTGACCGGTGAAGTTGGGGAAATTTTCTTGCTGTTGATCTGGGACCAGATTCTAAACATGGGAAGCTTTATCGATGGTTATGCCAATTCCTGCAACAGGCTAATCACAGGCACAGTTTTGGATCCCTTTCGCACATCCCAGACAGTCTTGAGTATTGCCTGATATTTCTGTATCGAAGTGATTGTGCATATAGAATGTCTGTCTTGGTGGGAGATACATCAGGGATGCTTCTATACTTAACTGCAACGCTAGACTAAGCTGTCAGTGGGATCCACTGGAATAATCTGACGAACATATGCCAAGTAAAGATCGACCGGCAAGATTATGGATGGTGTCAGGTGTGGACACATTGAGATGAAATGAGGCCAACTAACTGGCTGCTGCTCAATTATAACCCGTGAAGTCAGGAGCATATACGGGAGCAGTGATTGGGACCAGATTCTTCAGACACTAAGAGAGCACATATGAATGATAGTGCTCATGAGCCTGGTCAGATGCACTGTAAGCTAGATTTGGATGGGTGTTAGTGGCTGTTAGTTTAGGAAGGGCCTGCCCGGAAAAGTCATACAAATACAATGGATGGAGACCAGAGGCCCTTTTCTGATCCTGTTTGTTTTTCTTCTGGTAAGCATTTATGCCTCCCTCTGCAGTAGCCTTTCCAAACGATGTTACTTCCACCACTTGCATTGTGAACCTTGCATTGGCCTCGCTTAATTCTTTTTTTTTGGCTCTATTATTGGCCACCAAGAGCACATGCTTTTGTTTGCCCTCCAGTCACCTTCAGCCTCTATTGACCCATCTGGATTTCCAATTGATGCGTCTTTCGTGTACACCAGTCTTTGCCTGCCTGTCCCTGTCCTTGAGTAGCATTACCCGTTCCATAAACATCTTTTGTGTGTGGCTTGGGTCTGCCTTTCTAGGTTGGCAACTTCCACAAAACCGCAAGAGTTATCACTGCTTCAAGAACCAGCTTGCTTGCTTGGTTTGGGTGTCTCTTTCTCCGGACCCTGCCTTGACTTTAGGAAGCTACCATTATCTTTGCTTGTCTTTCACTTTGATTCTCATAGTTACCACTAGATTTAGACCTAAATCTTATTTTATTTCCCGAATTAGGTAGAGTTCCAGTTTCTTGTCGGTTATTGATTCAATAACATCATTAGCCTCTTCATTTGTGATGCATGTCTCCATTGGTTCTTAGCTTTTAAAATTTGTGCTTTTACCTTTTTCTACTGGTACAGTAGGTTTACAAACTCTACATATAGTTGGCTATTAGGAGTTCGCATGAATTGTGTTGTTCAACTTCTCTTTGATGGTCGAACGTCGCAATTAGAGTGGCCAGTCCAGACCACCCCTGTTTCTGTCATCTGCCTTATGTCTATCCATTAGGAGGAGAAAGCGCCTCATTTAGGTTGTGTAGCAATTTCTTGCTTGAATGAGCAAAATGGCGCTTAGCAAGCAAAGAATCCTGATTTGAACATCAGAACCTGCTCAGCCGTTACCATCCCTCGTCCTGGACAAATATCTGGACGATGTATAAGCATCATGATGTAGTCTCGTTTCTTCCAGCTCCTGCATAGCTCTAGTAGCAAGTCATTTTTGTAGTTGTCTCATCTGAAGATAGTAATGTGTGCATTGATATATCCGTGGAGGTGTAGGGGTCCATCCATCGTGGCGTAGCCGTGTGTAATTTGGTTGGTTCAGATTTCGCAATCTTGGCATGTAATGAAGGTGTCTGTCCATCTGCATCCAGTTCCTTGTTGCTGTTTTGTTTGCAAGTCTCCTTGATCTTTCTTTATCTGTGTCATGTCGCCAGGTAAGACGTATCGAAGGGAGACTATTCTAGCCCAATACTCAAGAAACCATTTTATTGCATGTGAATCAGACCGAGCATCTCGAGAGGGAGATGAATCGTTTCAGGTTTAGCTCACTACCAAACCCACAAGAGCAGTCAATCAGTTTAGGTCAAGCATTACAGATAGCTTCTTGCCATGTTTTATACTTTTGTCCAGATTTTGCCAGGGACCCGTGGAGCTGGAGCAATCATATTGTCGTCATGAAAATAACACAAGAGAGGGTATTGTTAGCTCGATGGCTATGTTACAAGGTTAATGTGATGTATACAAATATTTTATTAGAAGGTCACCGTACACTCAACAACTTAAGATGCATCGATATTTTTGAATAGGTTCAGTCATCTTGTAGAGCATGATCTAGTTCTATATTAAGGGAAACATCTCGTGCGGGACTCGACTAGCGACCCTCGGCCGTCGTGGACTTCCCAAAGCCTTTTCTAAAGCTCTTCATTCAGGATTTGGAGCTTCAGGCCTCCTTTCATAAGATTTCTTATTTATGGTATGAATGTTACATCCTCCATGATCATAAGGGCTTATATAAGCAAAAGCTCCATGACAAAAGATCATGGGTGTCCTTGAGGGATGTGTAAAAGAGAGGGGTAAAGTGGTAAAACTTGGTCAATGAGTCTATGGTGAATTAGAGAGGGGGGTTGCGCATGGTCTATCATGGACTAGACCCCTCATGCACTTCCTAAACCTTTTGACTTGACTTGACCTTTTGACCCTTTTTTATGCCATATAGGTGACATGTAGGTTTAAACGGCCCGGCTGATATAGGATTTGTAGTTAAACCAACAGGAGCTCCCTTGAGTTGTGGTTAGGATAGTGGCCGCAGGCCAATTTTTCTTGAATTGATGTTTATTCTTCCACTTCCGGTTCTTGGATTGAACGTTGATCTCCTAGGGGATATTTTGGTCCAATTGGCCGGCAAGGGCGAGGCTGCATTTTTCTGGTTGGTTTTTGGGGAGGGGGAGAAAAAACCCCTTGGAAGAAAGTCGGCTCCTCGAGGTTTTTCTTCCTTCTCTATTTTCTTGACTTTCCTATGACATTATCAGGAAACTTGCAAGGAAAAAAAGAACAAGCCAAGATGGTCGAAAGAGGCATGACTGCCTTTTCTTTTTCTTTTTGGCCCATGGAAAATAGGGGGCCATTTCGAGTTGGGCCTCGGCAGGACATGCCCGTGGCAACCCGTGGGTCGTCGCGCTGCACCAACTAAGTGGAAGGCACACACGCACGCGACATCGAGGCGTGGACTAGGCCTATTAAGGGGATCCTAGCGGGACGGATTGGACAGTCGGCACCAGCCGGTAGCTCAGATGCAACGGTTGGGTCATGTCATCCCCTAACGCCCAGCCCCTTTACGTTTCCCTCCCCTAAACACAATACGGCCTCCTCTTTCAGCGTCGGCGTCGGTATCGGGTAGGAACAAATTCGGGTGCGGCGGATTTCACTCGTACTATCGTGTGGCGCCCATCTACTGCACCGGCTTGAACGCCAAGCTTCCCCAATTGGGCTATAAAACCCAGGTGCGGTGTTTTTCCCGCATTTCGTGGCCTCCTCCTCGCCATCCCGTCCTTGTCGAAGACCTGTTCAGTGGTGGCTGGCTGTGGCAGCCAGGTCCAGCTGCTCGTGATTGGTCCCCCGAGGGACAGCTGCTCGGGTCGCGAAGAAGCACGGTGTTGGAGATTTGAGCCGGCGACCGGGGAGGGGGGAGGAGGGGCAAGAGGTAGAGCGATAGCAGTAGCACACTGGTTCCATCTAGGGGCATCTACGACCGAGAGTGGCGAGGGACTCCACACGTGGGCAATAGTTAATTATGCGTCTCGCATGCGCTGGCACTACCCGCGAGCGTCATGCACGTTGACGTACCACTGCGTCGATAGGCGGGGGAGCAATGCGCGCAACCTGCACGTTCATGTCGCTCTTGTCGTGCGTGTTGCATGATCTGGAGGTGCTGTTGTACTAGAGAGGAGTGGTGCGGCGTGCCGTCGTGATATCGTGGTTGTCAAGCAAGCCCAGAGCACGCTGGGGGGGGCAAGCTATCTTGACGCAAGCGCCGTTCGTCCCTCATGTGTGCCCTGGGTGCAGATGTCCCATGGTACACGTGGCAAGGTCGTCAACGGAGTCAGCGAGTGAGGACATGGCGGGGCACCAGAAGGCCCGCGAGCCACCGCCATCCTTACTTCTTTCTATTTTTTAGCTTCAGGCCGAACCCTGATTAATAATGGCTCTCCTTTGTGGGCCTTTGGGACCACCATTTCCCCGGTCCAAGGGGCTGTGGAGCATAGGTCGCAACGATCGCACGTGCGGGCCCGTCCACCATCCACTTTCATGAGCTGGGCCGAAGCATTTGACTTTGCCAAGCCGTAGCGTTTGGGCTGCACGACTGCGCGCGCGAACTGGCCCCACCATCAGATGGGCCGATGTTTGGGACTTTGCCGGGGTGTGAGGTCTGGGCCGCATGGTAGCGTGCGTGGGCCAACCCACCGTCCTTTGCAAGCCAGCCAGTTCAGAGTGCCCCGGGGGTCCCGTGTGGCAACACACGCGGGCTGAGGTTTCTTTGGGTTGAGGTTGCGTAGGATCCAGTGGCTGTCATGTGTCGTCGCCTTCAGGGGTTCTCCTCGGGTGGAATACTCGGAGCTTGCCATTTTGTCACGAAGTCCGTCAATGCTTGTGATTTGATGGCGGTCCTGCCGGTGAGCATGATGGAGAAGGGGGCAAGCTCGGTGGCCCGCTTAGTGATCCTTCTAGTGGATTCTTTATTGCCGCAAACCTCGTTCAGAGGAAATATTGAAGGGACCGTGAGGGTGTGGCCCATAAAGTGATGGTGGAGCTTTCTGGAGACCATGAGGAGGATGTAGGTAATCTTCTCGATTTGAGTGTGTCTCCCCTTTGCCCCAGCCAGGGCTTCACTCACGTAGTAGATCGGATGCTAGACGCTATCTTCCTTCTTCACCAAAGCCACGCTAACTGCAACGGGTGTTGCCGCAAGGTACAAAGTAGCAGTTCCCCAGGCTTCGGGCTTGTTAGTAGCAGAGGGCTGATCAAGTATGCCTTGAGTTCTTCGAAGGTGGCTTGCGCTTCGGGCCGTCCATTTGATGTTGTTCAGGCTGCGAAGAGCCTTGAAGTGAAGCTCCTTCTCCGCCGAGTGAGAGATGAACTTTCCTAGCACGGCCATCCTTCCCACCAGGCGTTGCATGTTCTTGATGGACCAAGGCGGCTTCATGTCAAGTATGGCAGGGATCTTCTTAGGGTTGGCTTCAATGCCTTGCTGCAACACCAGGAATCCTAAGAGCTTCCCTCCACGAACACTGAAGGCGCATTTCTCCGGGTTGAATTTTACCCTATACTAGCAAGATGCCCGTGTGTTGCAACGGAACCTCAAAATAGTAGAACAACATCTTATGTTCTGACTAAAACCATAAGTCTATAACAAAATATATTATTTTGCCTTACAACGATCTAATAGTAGAGTGCTCGTACAACACACATACACACATATAAAAAAAAATTTACGCACATGTATGAGGGAAGGAACAGCATCAACAAGCCAGCTAACTCAGAACGTAAAGATTGGATCCTATTGTTTAGTAAGATAATAAATTTCAGCAGAGTAAAAAACTAACTCAGAACATAAAAATTGGAATATGTTTAGCGGAGTATGTTGAGAGTTACGGAAAGATTGGAGTCTGTTTAACAGAGTTTGTTAAGAGTTGGAGAGTTGGTTAGAGGAGGGTGTAATTAATTTGTTACAGCTGTTGAGAATAAAAAGGGATGGATTGGATACAAGATATGTTTGTTAGTTTGTTGTGTGATCGGATAGATAGATGAGTGTTAGTTTGTTGTTATTATTATTAGTAGAGGGGTAAAAGGGTAATCAAAAGTGTGACACCACCATCAATCAAACTCAAATATTATAAGGTGGTATAGATACTCCCAGAGATTCATGAAGGTTTCTTGAAGATCTTCTAGGTGGGTGATTGTGAGACGGCTCTTGATGACAGCATCGTCCATGTACATTTCCATGTTTTTCCCAATTGGCTCTCGAGGATGAGGCTCGCAAGGCGCTGGAAGGTTGCTCCGACTTTCCTTAACCCAAAGGACATGCGAAAATGGTAGAAGGTACCGATAAGAGTGATAAAGCTTGTTTTCTCTTCATCTTCCTTGGCCATGTGGACTTGGTTGTACCCGGACTACGCATCCAAGAAACTCAATATTTCACATCCGCTCATGGAGTCGACCAAACTAATCGATGCGAGCGAGGGCATAATCATCCTTCGAGCATGCCTTGTTGAGGTTAATGAAGTCTCCGTACATGCAACACTTCCCGTTTGCTTTCTTGACCAAGACCAGGTTGACTAACCCACTCTGGGTGCCCATACCTTTCGAATGAAATTGGCCTGGGTGAGATTTTCGACTTCCTTCTTGATGGCATTGCTCCTTTCCAATGATAGTTTTGGAGCTTCTACTTTCCTAGGGCACGATCAAGCTTGACCACAAGGTGATGCTGCATTATCTTACGCGGGACACCCTCCATGTCAGTGGGTGACCAAGTGAAAAGGTTGGAATTCGTTTTAAGGAGAGCGTCGGAAGTTCGTCCCTATCTTCACAGCACGCGGGTCTTCTTCCTCGAAGAGGTGGATTTCCTTCAGTTCTCCCTCGGGACGAGGCTTCAGTGTGAACCTCTCATGTCTGGTCAAAGAGGGTTCTTCAGCGCTAGAGAGGAGGTTCATGCTCTTGGTGGTTATTTCTTTGGTGGCGTGCTTTATCTCATGTAGGTGGAGCACCTTGCAATCTAGAGTTTGAGAAGTTTTTGTGCACAACGACGAAAAAGTGGTTGAGCTTAACTCTTTCCATGATGGCGTTGAAGTATGGTTCCATGTCCACCTCGTCGAAACGTACCAGCTCCGCTCGTTGGTCTTTCATGGTGGCTAAGGTCATGAGAAGTTCAATGTATGGCCTTCCCAGGTACGAAATCGATAAGTAGATAGAGTGACAACTCTAACGAGCCATCCTTGTAGTCCCCTTGTGGCTCTAGCAGGTTCCTAAGAGTGCGCATATACAAGATGTCCGCCATCCACTTGGATATTGGTGAGCTTGCGATTGTCCATTGTAGCAGTCACGAAGAGGGCATCATCATGAGGGAAACGTATCCCCTTGGCATGCTTACCCATTTTCAAGGTGGAGTAGGAGTAAGTGCCTCAATGATGTTCACCTCTCCTGAATACTCCTTGTGTTGCCTCTTAGAGATCCTTTCGGAGGCCGATCCTCCTAAGATAAGACCGACTAGGTGGTTGGGTTGTTGGAAAGGGACATCCCTTGCCTCTGGAGCTGGTTCGTTCACGAGCACTTGTGCTATAGTGGCTGCTTTTGGGGGAGGAGCCCCCTATGCTCCTGGCGGGTTGGCGAAGTGTGAAGCTTGCCCCGGGGCTCCTTCTTGAGCACAATATTCGTTGGTCAAGTGACCTCCAGATTTATGAAAAGTGCACCACTTATCTCTTAGCTTCTTGGATATGTGCTTTTTAGGTCATGCGTTCCTATTGAACCTAGAGTTGCTTTGGCGAGGTTGGTTGTCAATGACCATGACTCTCGACAGTTCTTGTTCCTGGAGTTTTTCCCAAGAGAACTCCTGGTCTTCCCGCTTGAAGGAGCGTCATGGCCTTGAGATGACGGCTCGGTCTTGGTGGTGTTGCCATCTTCTTCTTGTGCGTACTCCTCCAGTTTGCAGTATAATTCATCGGTAGTTCTTGCAGGGTTTCGATTAAGGGCCCGATTCACTTATTCGGTAAGCAAGCCTTGCATTCGTCCGTCAATCAATGTAGTGCTTGGGGCGCTAGCAATTTGGCTCCGGACCTTCAAGAAGCGCTTGAAAAAACTTTGGAGAGACTCTCCTTCCTTCTGTTTGAGGGTGAAGAGCTCGTTTGATAGAAGGAGTTGCGTGAAGTTCCTTTGGAAATTATCTATGAAGACTTTCTAGAGGCGCTCTCATGAGCTGATGGAGTTCTTTCTTTGATTGAAGAATCATGTTTGGGCCATCCCGGTTAGCGCGAGTGGAAAAGGTTGCACATCTCCATTGGCTTTCCTCCCACGGCTTGAATGGCCGTGGAGTATACTTCCAAGAATTGGAGGGAGTTGGAGTCCCTATTGTACTGCTTCAATGTGGGTGGCTTGAATTTTTGGGAGAAGATAGCTTCTTGGATTTCTCTTGACAAAGGGTTATAAGTTAGCCTGTGGCCTCTGTCCCCCTACTACCGATGTTGTTCGCTGCAGGTTTGGTTGTTGCTCTCCTCCTTGGAGGACAAGCTCGTCAAATGGTTTTAGAACCTTCTTAATGAGCGGGAGTGGTCATGCTGGTACCTCCTAGAGCTTGCGGCTGTTCTAGACTCTGCTACGTGATCCTTGTGGTGTGCGCGTCCTTCATGGTGACTTGGCACTTGACTTTCCCGGAGGATGTTTCCTGCTTGGCGAGGGTTAATGGGCCCTCGCATGTGACCTTTCTTGGTGATGTCTTGGCCGTGACTCTCGTGGAGGACACCTCTACTTAGGCGATCTTGAGCTTCTTGTGATGCAATCGCTAGGCGGTGAATCTCTTCGCCTCGATCCTTCAAGGAGAGGTGGCCTTATCATGGGAGCGCCATGTTTGGGGGTGCTCCAGTGAGGTCAGTCCCCAGAAGGAGTTGAACCATAGAGCTCTATAAATAACGGTTGCGTGTGCCAAGGGTGGCAAGCGTGGGAAGTAGGAGGTATTGAGTGTTGGTGCTCCTCCATGGGCGAGGTCGGATTCCCACGATGTCACGTGATCCATTCCGATGGATGGAGGCATTTGTGACTACGGGCGTGGTGGAATCATCGCTTGATTTTGAATGGCGCAACAGAGATCTCCATGGTGTTTGCTTGAGGGACGCCAAGCAATGGCAGGAGTGCTTCGCTCAAACTTCTCAGCGTTCACGAGCGCTTTCAAGTTAGAGAGGAGCTCGTTAGACCTTCTTGAGGTAGCGTCGGGAATCCGTGGGACATCTTGACAGACTTTAGGGGCATCTTCGAGGAACTTTCGCCCTCTTCCATGACTGGCAATGCAGTCACAAGGGGTCGACTAGGATGATTCCTTCCACATTCTCGATGCGTCTCGCGTCGGGGTTATCTTCTTCTATTGTCTCTGAGGTACCGAACCTTCTTCTTGGAACCTCGGGTCATCAAGCATTTCCCTTAGGCGAGTGATGCCTTGGTTTCGATGGGGCTTTGCTTAGGTGGAGTCATAGCTTCTCACGTTGGCTAGGTTCCCCATGGACAGCGCCACTGTTGTTCTTATGAAAACAACACGGGAAAGGGGGGTGTCGATAGCTCAATGGCTATGTCGCAAGGTTAATGGGCTGTGTATGACGACCTTATTAGAAGATCGTTGCACACTCGACAACTTTAATGTTCTTTGAATAGGTTCGGTCGCCTCGTGGAGCATGACCTAGTCCTATGTCGCGGGAGGCACCTTGTGTGGGACTCGATTAGTGACTTGAGCTGTCGTGGTTCCCAAGGCCACCTCTAGAGCTCCTCTTTCGGGGACTTGGAGCTCTAGGCCTCCATCCATGAGATTTTTCATTTTATGAGATAAATTTTACATCCTTCATGGAAGCCTTATATAGGCAAGAGCCCCATGACAAAAGACCATGGGTGCCTTTGAGAGATGTGTAAGAGAGAGGGGTAAAATGGTAAGCTTGGTCCATAAGTTCGTGGTGGACTAAAGTGGGGGTAGTGCATGATCCATGGTGGACTAGACTCCTCATGCACCTTCTAAATCTTTTGACTTGTTTTGTCCGGCTTTGACTTGACTTTACTTGACATTTTGATCCTCTTTTATGCCACATAGACGTCACGTAGGCTTAAACGGACCGATCCATATAGGATTTATAATTAACCCGAGAAATCATGTTCTATCTTATTGGTTAGGTTTAGTAGTAGCTCATTTCTCCAACTCTAGGGTACATAAAATCTAGCTAAATACCCGTACATTGCTACGGATAAATAAATTAGATTACTAAGCATGTCAAATTATAATTATCGCGCTCCATGCCACGTCCTCGGCATCGTCTCAGCTCTTGGTTGAGCTTCGGCTCGGGCAGAATTAGGAGTTGTTTGCGGGGAGTAGGACCTTGGGCGAATTTGAATTTTTGAATTTGGAGTCGGTGGATGAGGACATCTATTGAGATTTTGTCACGAGCATATAGGTTTGCCAAAATTTTGAGATGGTCCCACATGTAAGGACAGGGAGGAGAAAGTGTATAGACCACTACCGCCGATTGACATCTTTATTATATGAAAAGAATATCAAAGACAAAAAATAAAAGCTCAAAGATAGAACTAAAGGCTGATTCAACTCAATTCAAATAGAAATGAAAAAAATATTTGTGATGGAACTCAATTCCATAATATATGTTGGTTAATTACGTGATGATTGATGAACACAGGGTTCTTCTTCTTCAGGTAGATCCCGATGACCCTCTTAGCATTCAGCGCGGTGTTGATGAACTCATTGAAGGTGATGATATGCAACATGCATATGAAAATAAAGAAAATTTGCATGGGTAATGGTCTGATACGCCAACACTTTTACCTACTGTAAACATCAGTGTATGTAGAATTGTAGATTGATTGATTTCCGAGTAATGGCTTCACCCAAATGAATGCAATTGGATCAATGAAATATGCATGTACCGTCATGGGATTTGTCAGGGAATTCATATCTCTGCCTCGCCCTCGGCCTTTAGCTGCGAGAAATCACAAAACCAATTAATATAAAAACATGTTCGTTCGATCGTCACAGATCAATCAAAGATCAATAAAAATGTAGAGCCGGATGAGGCAAGGTTATATATATGGGGCTCTCACTGATGAAGTGTCTGTTGATGTTGGCCCATTGCACCTCGAGCATCCGGCAGCGGGCAGCGAACTCCTTGTTGTTGGCGGCGTCAGTGGTGTAATCGAGCGTCATGTCGTGGAAGCAGATGACATGGCCATCCCTGGTCGCTGTGATAACCGACTGGATAAAATCAACGCCATCGTCAATGGCACGCATGTACGCCGCTGCCATCTCCTTCGAGAGCTTGCCGTTCGACCCGCGGTGCACGATGTTGAATCGCCATGATATCTACAACGCCCGCTTCTCCTTCGCCACCATGCCACCACCCGCGCAGCATCCGAGGACGACCAGCAGCAGCGCCGCCGCGACGATGATCCCTGCACGCACGCACACATGCATGCAAACACACCCACGTCGGATCAAACATATATACAAAAAGAAGAAGATTAATCACGTCGGGATCACGAGGTCGGGGACTCCCCCGTGCGTGCACGAGAGGAATTAACTAATATGAGTTTTTTGGAAAGTTTGTTAGAGAGAGTTTTGAGAAGTTTGTTTGTTTGTTGAGATACCAAAAATGTAATCTCAATTTTTTGGAAAGTTTGTTAGAGGAATTTTCGAGAAGTTTGTTTGTTTGTTTGTTGATGGTGAGAATGTGACACCACTCTGAATGGTGTGACGCCACCACAATCACTAACTCCAATATATAATATAGTAAAGTTATAGCAAATTGCACCATCAATGAATTATGGAATGCAATGGAAGTGAGCTAAACTAATTTTTTGGTGAGATAACATGTACCATCTACTTGCACAAATGAAGTATACTCCTAGTAGTACACAACACAGGGACTTTTGTCAAGTCTGAAACAGCTCCTGTCGGTTCGGGCGCAGTTAGTTGTGGGACAAGATGATGACCGCCCTAATGCTCTGCCATAATAAATCTCTAATTGCCATTTGCCAACCCGTCCACAGTGACTCGTGCAAGCTACGTTGCCGCTTCCGATCTGGATGATCGGAACAAGTTTGTGGGTCTGACGTTTTCGCTCGTCTCATGCTGGTTGATGAAAGCCACACTTTCTCCTGCATATATCCTTCTGCCACCAAAATTTTCTCTGAGCTATTTGCGTTTGTTGTCATGCGTTTGGTCTCTCTATCTCTTGCTTCCTTCCGCATCAATCTACCTCTCGTTCTCTTTTTTGGGCGGTTCTCAACAATCATGGTGTGCGGTGCTGCACAGATGAAAAACAAAGGGCGACGATGGCGTGGAGACCGACTGTTGATGTAGGGAAAGGGAGGCACATCAATCTATATATGCATCTATACCTATACAAAATATGCAAGTCCTTTTCTTCGATATCTTAAAAAAAGATACTCTTTTCTTTGTGTTGGGATCCGAGCATGACGCGAAGGGTAGGCCGCATCCTGGCGCACCAACTACCGCATATCCGGCCCCCTCTTTCGGCAGCACAGCACAAGCCATGGAACCAACCTTTTGGCCTTTGCGAGGTTGCCGCCCGGGAGCAGAGCACGGCCGCAGCACAGCACCGCACCACCCCCATTTCCAGAGGCCAGCGTCCAAAGCCCCTCCCCCTCCCCTCCCCTCCCTCCTCGGGATGCGATGCCTTTAGATGACGTTCTCGTGAGGTGCGGGGTGTTCTTTCTCCTGGCGCGACGAGGCTGATGCACGCGCGCGTGGGGGTTGAGACGAGACTAGGGTGCCCTCGTCGTCACACGCACACGCACCAACAGATTGTGTGTGGGCGTGCAGATGCCGTGGGTGTGGCCTACAGGCAAAGAGGGGGGTTGGGGGCGCTATTCCGCCACATGAGGCTGGAGGAAGCAACAAGCTCATGAGGCCTGGAGTGGACCGCTGATTGTGCGGCCAGCAATCCATACCTAAACTGGTCCCCCTCTTGTAGAGAAGAAAAATATCTACAGTAATATGTTAGATTCGTAGGAATGTGCCGTCTGATCGTTAGGGCAATTCAGAAACTCCGTTTGGAAGTCGGGGATTTTCTCCTGCCGTAGGAAACGAACAGATCTCTGGAGTGGGCCGGGACAACTGCTTACGCCCCTCACTTATCGCTCACCTGCATCTCATGCATTGATTTACCCTGTCTCAACGATGACCTGCTATATTCTCCTGGTGCTAATTAGATGAAACATGCACAGGGAAGTCACCGGCGCAACCACTGCTCGTATAGTAACTCGCGCAACGTGGAGTGCACTTGAGGCTGTTGCTTCGAGTTAAGCCAAAGCATGCACTCTGATTGCATTGGAAACTTGACATCTATACTATACAACCTGTAGTACTGTTTATTGATTTCCTCTCGTCGGGCAGGGTCCTGCACAATGCAGCACTCCAATCACTTTGACCGGAAAATGGTGTCGATGATAATCGAGTATGCCTGGTGGGGCCCACCTGCGAGGACTCGTGGCAGCTCAATTACACCCCTGTGCATAAGGCGAATGGTAGAGATGTACAACCTGTACAGAGTACGGTAGCGAGGATCATGTTCTCGCCTCGGCTGCTGCGGGTCATGGAGGCCAGGTCAGCTCAAGGATATTGGACTATCTTAGCTCTGGACTTATCATGTACTCCGGGCCATGAGGGCCCGCAACTTGCACATGCATTATACATTTTTGTGGAACCAACTGATCTAAGCCAGCAACATGAAAAAAGGAGGGAAAATGATGGAAGAAATAAAGATGGTGGGCAGAGCTGAGGATGGGGTGAGTTAGATTCTCACCAAATGGTGGGGTGGAATGGATGGATGGAGTAGCCATCATTTGTGTCAAAAGGGAAGCCATCCAATTCACAATGTGGATCGGATTTCTTTTCAAGGGGTGTGCGAGTGTGGTCAGGACAAAGAATATGTTTTAGTTTGATGACAATTAGATGACAATTTGCCCATGGATGAGGGAAGCATGAGCACAAATAATAATACTAGTATAGTAGTATTGGTGTGATTCTTGGCTTTTGCGAGCTGAAGTGCAGGAATCGAGTGATCTCCACAACCGCTTTCCAGTCGAGTCAGGCCTACCTCTCTTTAGTTTATGGCCTCTCTTTTTTCCCTTCCTTTTCCGAACATTTCCTAGTCTTATTAAACTTTCTTGCATCCTCCATTAGGTTATCGTGATGAGTTTTCTTTCGTTTATTAGCTAAGCAAAGTGGGCAATGATACGGTTGGGGCTGATGGAGCAATAATGGATCCATGGAATTTTGCAAAATCGAGGAGGAGAAATTGAAACCTATCCCATTCACTTAGGTGTCCATCTATCTACATATGCTTGTCGGGAGATGGCGTAATTTTCCCTGCCTTTTTATTTCAGCCTTTTTTTCTCCCCTTTTTCCCCTCTTTTTTTTTGATTATCCCAATTCCCTGCCGCATGGCAAAGGCTGAAAGCAGAAGCGATCCCATTGGCACGAGCGGAGGCAATACTACTTGCCTGCATCTTTGTGCGGCCCTAGCTGCATCGATCGATGCTGTCGCGTGACCGTACGGTCTTCGCATGGAAATTATTAATGATAATCTTAAAGCAAAAGATTGAAACCTCTTTTCAGGTATTCAGAGTCATAGGGCATTTAGAAAGCAGGATGGGGGAAATTAGCTAGTGTGGGGAGCAATGCTGGTTACTCCAGCTTGCTTAGCCAGTAGCCACCATGGGTCTGAACCATGAAAAAGGTGGATAGGATAAGTAGTGTGGTGTTCTCCATGATCTTGCTCTCGCAAAGCAGCCTGGTCTGCATTTGGCACATTTCATGCTTGATATAATATTGTGGGATAATCTTTGGCTTTTTGTAGACCTCATGCATAACAGCATGAGTGCTTGGTATATATACATCCAAAAGGCTACTTAATTAGTAGCATAGCATATAGACATGAGAACAAATATGTGCCATCTTTGTTGGGTGTTGTCTTTAATTTGGTTTAGCTTCCAAGGAGGAATAAATAAGTTCCAGTGTGTAGCGGTGGAGAAGCTATATACTCCATTTGTGTAGTACTAAAGGATCAACTGGTTAGGCATCATAGCATGAGCTGTACTATGTGTACGAACTAGGATATCTAAGATATTTATTTCTGTGCAAGAATCAACACCCACCACAAAACACAGACACACATCAACCTTTTTTATTCTGTCAAACGATGTTCCATCTCTTTGTTTTCACCCATATATATCTTCACCATTGAGCTAAAATAAAATAGTCCTTCTAATTGCATTAGGTTTAAGATGTGACATCTTATTAAAAAACTCAATGATACAAATATTAGTGTGAATCTGCTTTCTGAAAGGTCACTCCAACAACGTAATACACTTAATTAAAAAAATTACTGAACTATAATCGTGTTTACTTAAGACGTATTTTTTGCTATAATTTTTTATTTGATGACATATCAAAACTAATGTAGAGACGAATAAAATCGGATAACAGTTATCGACGGAGAATAAATAACTACAACAAAGATAATATCAAATAAACCTAGCCGCGTAAACATAGGGGCCACCTTGCTAGTTTTATCTTTACTGGGTAAAGAGGGTGAGAGAAACCATCTTTTCCAAAAACACAAAACTAATACATACACAAATCCCCTTTAAAGAATTTAGCAAACTTAATTAGGGCTAGCTTCTCTCCCATTTTTTTTCTACATATAGTCGAATCTACAATGCCAGTTGCACATCCAGCTGGGGTAACCAGCTTGGGCGGCCAAGCCATCCATCCCAACCACAGGTGAACAAGTGAAACAAAAGCATTTAGCACCGGCGTGGTGGCTCTCCTTTTTTTCTTTTTGCCTCCCTCGCCTTCGTTTATTTTGTTGGATAAATGGAGGAATAATCACACCCCTTTATTTGACTGAAATGATGTCGGCACGAGAAAAATTGTTCAGTGACCGTGGATGCATAAATGGGTGATGCCTGACAGTTAACCATATCTCGGCTATCTTTTTTACGGTTGTGTGATTAAAGGGGCTCGCTAATCACAAGCGTCCATGCTAAACATGACAAATGTGCTTAGTAGGGGCCCTGTGGTCTCTCACCATCGTGAATTCGTGACACCTTGAAGAGCCTGAAAGGTAACCGAGAAAATGACAGCATCCACGTACTGCCTGCTGTACCATGTCTCCATTTGTGCCGGTATCAGATCGGTGTTTAAATTGTAGCTAATGATGATGTGGACTGATATTTAGTCTAGTCAAGAACATCTCCTAACCTGACAAAGAAGCTAGAGAAAAACACGGAAACATTTTTGAGCACCTATTGTTGATAAATAGCTCTTGAAAGGAAAATGAAAGCCAACCGATATGACGCTAGGTGTGCCAACCACTCTGATGCTCATAGATAGAGCTCAAATCATTATTTTCTATTAAAACAGATTACTTTAAAGAAAAAGTGGTTTCTATAATCTTTTGAGAAAAAAATATTTTCTTGTATCCGCCACAGCTCTTGAAAAGAATGTATAGTGTTTAATTATCTTCAAATCTTAATGCTGCACGTCTCTAAGCTGTCCCGATCGATACCGAAGCAACTGCACTGAATTTAGTCACCAAATCTGGAGCTGATGTGCAATGTAAACAAATTAAAGTCGTACCCTAGCTAAAGAAAAGAACAAATTAAAGTCAAAGGGCATCTAAGTAAAGCTTGACGTGATATCCTTACATCTATAACTAAAATTGTACCAGCTACTTCGTATAAAAGCTTGACGTGAAGGAGTTAGCTAGGGGGTCTAATTTATAATAAGAATAGATGCCAAGTTATTCCTTAATCCTCTATGCCAGCTATAAAATATCAGTACTCCATAAAAACTCTCTACAATTTGATTAGTTCTTGAGATGGAGAAAGGATACATTGCTTAAACAGCGCTGAACTATTTGGTACTCCATGACACGGGTACGCCCGAGAAAACTTAAATTAAACAGCTTTGAATTTGATGCATCAGATGTCCAAGAACGCCGTCCAGATGGGATGAACTCTCCAAGTTTCAAAAATATCCAAATCCAAACGTTCGCCCGGCCCGGACGTATACTTGTCACCCATTGCAGTGTTATTCGATGGTAATATCATTTTGCTTTTGGTTTCTCTCCCTGCAGCGCATGGCAGAAAACGGTCCATGGCTCGATTTATGTTTGTTGACTGTGATATACTGTACTTATTTATAAGTTGTAAAAAAAATAAAAAAAATCGAGTGTCATATTTGGCAAACTAGAATATAATTTTACGTTCAAACTATGCTACCACATGGTTGGATATATCTCTTTTATTTTTCTATTATTCAAGAAGCAGCTTTTTGAACTCCCTTTTTCGTAGATTATACCAAAAGCAGATAGTAGAAGAACAAAAAATATGTAAAATTATTTCAATGATACGAGATTATCATAATTCACTGTAATGGCAAATGCAACCTGAATTGGGATGAACTCTCCAAGTTTCAGTACATCCAAATCCAAGTGTTCGCCCAGCCTAGACGTATACTTGTCAGCTCATGGCAGAAAACCATCGTTACAGTGGCCTCTTTGATTCAAAGAGATTTAAAATAAATTTTATAATATTTAAATCCTCAATAACTTGTTGATAGATGTTTGATTTGTAAGATTATGAACCAAAAAAAATTCCTATGTGCCACTTTGCACTTAATTTCAAATTTTCATCGAGTCCAACGTATTGAAATTTTTTCTTTGTGTCTATAATGACAACTATGGCATACACATAATCTCTAAAGAAAATTCTTGCGTTTCTCATAGGTGTAACTGAACAACTTCTATTACTTATTTCTTTATTTTCAATTCCTGGAGGACACGACATGTCATGATTTCTTCAATTCTTACATTTTTCTTATGCATGTATTTTATAATTCATGTTTTCTAGCCCTTAAATTGTAATCTTCGATACATTTTTATATGAGTGTGTGTATGATGGTGCTCGTGTGTTATGCGTCAGTGAATTGTGCCGAGAGTATCAAATTTTAGTTCAAACCAAACGCCAGCTTAATTGGTCAAATTTTGGAGAATCTACTTGCACCGGTTTCCATTTTAACTGAATCCATAATCAACATGTGATAATCAAGGAAACTAGCGCTAGGAGCATCTACAAAGGCGCATGGATTTCATTTGACTATTTGTCTTGCCACGTATGATCATTGTTGATGTAGAGTAGAGAGAATGTGATAGATAAAATTGACTCTTTGTGAAGAATTAAAATCTAGGAGTAATGCAAACTTTAGAGTCGACCTCGTAGCTTTTATATGGTATTTTATATAATGCTAACATTTTATATAGAGTTAGCTTACGAGATAATATATTATAAAAATTAATTTTAATATTAATTCTAAATGATACGAAGAGGTTGAAAATCACTTATTCTACATTTCCGGATGACCTAACAGCAGTTCCTACACGTCAGTTCCATGCCACGGGCGCCGCGGACCCCGACTCGGGACAAGTATGTTTGAACTGGATAATTGTAATGAGTAATGGCCAAGAACAAATGGATCAAGTCCACTTCTTTATTGATGAATGAAGCTTATATAGGATTACAAGGGATATATGCCCGTTGGGAGAGACGCTGTGGAATTGCCGGCAGTTGCTAAATTAGCAACTGCTTACCGTTCCATTAAGCATGGATTAACGATTTCTAACACTCCCCCTAATCAATGCTTATCCTTGCGAAAAACTTCATCTTGAATAATGACTCCTCCAAAATCCTGTGGGAAAAATATGAGGAGTACAGTGTCGGATATGCTGTTAAAACTCCTTTAAACCCAACGGGAAAATAAGGAGAAAATGATACAGCACATAATGATTATTGCCTCATTTAACTCAATACAAGAAAACCCATAGAGTTTAGAGGACAATAGATATGTCGTATATACTTCCCTAAAAACCCCGATGGGGAAAACGGAAAATATGACATATGTCCTTATGTTGATATTACCTCATTAAAAATCTGATGAGAACTTGTAAAGTAAACTCACAAAGGGAAAAAGAGTGTATTATGATGCTTTGAACAGGAATAACTCAGGAAGATACTCCCCCTGATTCTTGCAAATCTCGAAGTCGTCGCATACCAATTTCATGAACATATTTCTGAAATGTAGAAGTTGGTAGAGACTTCGTGAATAAATCAGCTAGGTTGTCGCATGATTTGACTTGCAAGATGTCTATTTCCCCACTTTTCTGGAGTTCATGGGGAAAGAACAACTTTGGGGCAATATGCTTAGTGATATTGCTCTTGATGTATCCTGTTTGCATCTGTGCAACACAAGCCGCATTATCTTCGTAGATAATGGTAGGTGATTCGATAGAACCAATTCCACATGACTGCTGTATGTGGTTTATCATTCTGCGAAGCCATACGCATTCGCGTGATGCCTCATATAATGAAATTATTTCAGAATGATTGGTAGATGTTGCCACAAGAGTCTATTTCGAAGACTTCCATGATATGACAGTTTCACCATGTAGGAATACAAAGCCGGTTTGTGATCTGGCATTATGGGGATCAGATAAATAGCCAGCATCTGTGTATCCAATCATATTGGAGTCCTGATTTCTCTGGAATTGAAAGAATAGGCCAAGATCCTTTGTGCCTTGGAGGTATCGACAGATATTCTTGATTCCTAACCAATGGCGTTTGGTGGGAGCTGCGCTATGTCTAGCAAGTAGATTCACTGCAAAAGCAAGATCAGGTCTTGTGCAATTGCAAGATACATGAGCGCTCCAACGACACTGAGATATGGAACATCGGGTCCTAATGTCTCTTCCCCATCTTCCCCTCGGTCTGAATGGATCTTTCTCTACGTCTAGAGAGCGAATCACCATAGGAGTTTTAGATGGATAGGATTTGTCCATATTGAACTTCTCCAATATCTTCTGGATATAGGCAGCTTGGTGTACCATGATTCCTGAGGGAAGGTGCTCAAGTTGAAGACCTAAGCAAAATTTGGTTTTACCCAAATCCTTCATCTCAAATTCCGTCTTTAGGTGATTGCGTGCTTCATCGATATCTTGTGTGTTGCCAATGATGTTAAGATCATCGACGTATACAGAAATAATGCAAAATCATGTAGAGGACTTCTTGATAAAGACACATGGGCAATCATCGCTGTTGGAGTAACCCTTCTGAAGAAGGAACTCACTGAGTTGGTTGTACCACATCCATCCCGACTACTTTAAGCCATATAATGACTTATTCAGTTTTACACAGTACATGTTACGTTTTGCGCTTGCATTCGGGACAGGGATTCCGTCAGGAACCTTCATGTAAATGTCCGAATCCAGTGACCCGTAAAGGTATGCGGTCACGACGTCCATTAACTGCATAGATAGACGATTTTGCACTGCCAAGGATATGAGGTATCGGAAAGTGATTCCACTCATTACCGGAGAATATGTCTCATTGTAATCAATGCCGGGTCTCTGCGTAAACCCTTGTGCTACGAGCCTTGCTTTGTATCTCACCACCTCATTGTTCTCATTCCGTTTCCGGATAAAAACCCATTTGAATCCCACAGGGAAAACCTTGGGAGGTGTCGGTATTGCTTCAGTGAATACCTTTCTTTTATTAAGCGAGGCAATTTCCGCCTGTATTGCATCCTTCCATTTAGGCCAGTTGGAGCGTTTCTGACACTCAACGATAGTCCTTGGATCATGATCATTGAGAAGGGTATTTGCAATTGTAGCAGAAAAGTAGGTGTCGACAATCGTAGACTTACGGTTGAATGATTCTCCAGAATCGATATAGTTGGTGGAAATTTCTTGCACCCTTGATGACTCTTCGTGATTTCCCAATACGCGGGAGTCTGGGTGTTCCGATGGCCCAGCCAGTGTGTGCGGACTGGAGCTAGGTTGTGGAGGTTGCCCATCCACTGGGTGTTTGTCAGCGTTGAGTTGACTTGCATTTACTGACTTTGAGGTTTTTCTCCTCGATTTCCTTTGTTGCTTGCAAGAAGCTTGTTCCGGGTCAAAGGCTGTACTACTCCCCCTCTTTTTAGGAACAGGGAGTTGAGTGGTTTTTATTGGTACCTCCACTCTTTCAGGTGCATTTCTGGCCGGATTTAAGGATTTTGTAACACCTTTTAGATCAGTAAATAAATCTGGCAGATTATTTGCAAGATGTTGCAAATTGATGATTTTCCGAACTTGGAGTTCGGTCTCTTGGGTATGTGGATCAGAGGATGAAATGGCTATAGCATTCCAATCGATTTTCGGGCATTCTTTCTGGTACTTGAAATCTCTCCCTAATACCGGGAAATATTCCTCATCAAATATGCAGTCAGCGTGACGGGCTGTGAATAGATCCCCAGTAAGGGGGTTCCAGGTACTTTATAATCGACGGCGATTTGTACCCCACATAGATCCCTAGTTTCCTGTGTGGGCCCATGGATGTCCGCTGCGGTGGTGAGATCGGGATGTACGTAGCACATCCGAACTTACGCAGATGGGAAATGCTAGGAGGATTTCCACGTACCAATTGCAGAGGGGAAGTATTGTGATATGCAGTAGGTCGCAATTGTATTAAGTCAGCAGCATGTAAAACTGCGTGACCCCAACAAGAGGTTGGCAAGCTGCAATTCATCAACAAAGGTCTTGCAATGAGTTTAATCCTCTTAATCAGTGATTCAACCAAACCATTTTGTGTATGGACATATGGGACAGAGTGCTGAACTTCAATCCTTAAAGCCATGCAATAGTCATTGAAAGCACATGAGGAGAATTCTGCAGCATTGTCCATGCGAATTGTCTTAATTCGACTTTCTGGATAATGGACTTGTAACTTAATGACTTGCCGCATTATCTTGGCAAATGCATGGTTTCGTGTGGACAAAAGGCACACGTGTGACCATCGTGTAGATGCGTCAATAAGGACCATGAAATACCTAAAGGGTCCAGAAAATGGTTGGATGGGACCACAAATGTCTCCTTGAATGCGTTCAAGGAACTGAAGTGGTTCAGCTTGTATTTTGAGATGCGAGGGTCTCAAAATTAGCTTTCCCGTTGCACAAGATGTGCAAACGAAGTCTGAAGATTGAGGAAATTTTGACTCAAGTAAATTGTGACCGATGGAATTGCGAGTAATTTTTCTCATCATCCCGATACCGGGATGGCCTAGGCGATCATGCCAGGTTTGGAATGCGTTAATATTCTGAAAAATTACTTTATATGCAACATGTTCTACGGGCTTGATGTACGTATAGTACAATCCGGACGATAGAGAAGGAATTCGTTCAAGTACTTGCTTGCCATATCCGTAATCTTTAGTGAAGAGTAGAAACTCCTCTTTGTTGTCTTCATGGGTTTCAATGTGAAAACCATTTTTACGGATATCTCGATAACTGATGAGGGTACGTGACGAGTCGGGATACAGCAAAGCGTCCTCTATTGTCACTTGTGTACCCCTGGGAGGGTAAATATGGCACGTCCAGTGCCAACAATTACCGTATCGCGTCCAGCAATAGTTAAAATATCTCCATTCATCTTTTTCAGAGTTTGAAAATATTTTAACTCTCTTAGTATGGAGTTTGTGGTAGCACTGTCCACAAGGCATAATTCTTCTTCCATCGGATTGTCCCCGTAGATAGCTATATATAAAAGAATTTCAGTAAGAAAAGCTTCATGTAAATATATAGCAGACAATCTTATCATATCAAATGTGCTGATACAATATAAAAATGACAACAATACTTATGTTCTTAGCACAACATCACAAATGGACATAATTAAAATAGATCATAAAGGAGATTGAGAGACTAATCGAAGTCTCCAAACATATCGGTTGAGGCAAACTCAATCATCATGTTCTCCGTGTCAGTAGGGTCCTCTGGCTGATGGAGAGGTATGGTGTTGCTTGGTCCAGGAGGAACATCGAGCGAATTGCCATCTCCATTGGCGTTATCCGGATGAAGGTTGAAGTTGGCTTCAAACCTTTTCCCTTGAGGTGCCATGCGTCCTTGAGATTGTTGGTACAGAACAGCCAGATGTTTTGGGGTTTTGCACTTGTTAGTGGGGTGCGTGTAGCATCCACATTTGTCGCAAAGCTTAGTTTTGTCATACTTAGGCTTTGTGGTGCCTTTCCCCCTGTTGAAGTTTCTAGGCTTCTTGTTCCTACTGCGCTTTCGCTTACCCTTGAAGTTTGATGGTTTGCCCTTGGAGGCACCATCAAACCTCTGTCCATTCGCGATATTCATATGAACCTCAGGTAAAGGCTGTGCCCCAACTGGCGCTGAGAGCCATTCTTAGCGAGTAGCTCATCATGCTTTTCAGCTTGAAGTAAGATATGAATGAGGTCGGAATAGACGGTGTAGTTGCGAGCGCGGTATTGCTGCTGAAGGATCCTATCTGCGGGAAGCATAGTGGATAGAGTCTTTTCTATCTTCTCCGCATTAGTAGGTTCCTTATCGCAAAAGCGTAGTTTGGAACAAATCTTATGAATCTCGTAATTGTACTCTCCGATGGATTTGAAGTCCTGAAGACGGAGATGAGTCCAATCGAGGAGTGCTTCGGGCAGGACAACTGCCTTCTGCTGTTCATACCTCATTTTGAGGGCCAGAAACAGAGTACGAGGAGATTCTTCCTCTAAATACTCAGACTTTAGATCTGGGTGAATATAATGCCTAATGATGTATAAGGCATCATATTTTTGCTGTTCTGTCAGTGGCGTGGCTCCATCCGGGAGAGGAATCGCCGGATCCTGGATAGCACGCACGATCCCACGGGACGTGAGACTGATCTTGATGTCCATGGCCCATGTAGGGTAGTTGTGACCATTGAGGGCAAGCGCCTCAAATTCTTGCGCGGTCATTGTTAACCTACGAGGGCAAACCAGAGATAATTAATTTACGTTCGGTAAATTAAGAACCATCATGGTTAATGTTGTAATGAACTTTGCAAAATTAATAAAAGCTTCAAGAAATTGGCTTGAAACCATTAGTGTGAATCTCAAATTTGCTAAGTGTGACATATCTTCGAGAGTAAACCTCGCAGCAGTAGGGAGTATAATCTGATAAAATCAGTAGATACTCAAGTATACCTAATGCCGTATAGCGCTTAGAGAGTATAATCTGATATGAATCAGTAGATACTCGAGTGTAGTCTGATAAAAATCAGTAGACACTCATATACCTAAACGCCGTATGTCATTACTTGATTTGAGGGAAATCACTTTGAATTTTGCAAATCGATTCCTACTCGTATTAAGTCAAAAGACTTAATTAAGGTGAATCAATTTTGTATTTGCAAGAAATTTAAAATCTCAATTGCAAATTAGGACGCAATTAATCTCAACATGTAGAATAACATGGAAATATATTGCATCACATGATAATCTGGAATAAAAAGTATTCAACAGAAGTACAGTACTAAAATTAAAATACTGTAATTAACAAGGTCTAAAACAGAAGTAAATACTGCTAGAAAACAAATAAAAGGGTTAAATTGTGAAAAACCCGAAATGCAGGGGCTTTTTCACAAATTATTGGGCGGCCTGGTTTAAAACTGGCCAGAGGGGCGGTCTGACCGGCCTGCACCGGCGCCAGGCCCGGTTTAAACCGGTCAGGGGGCCGGTCTGACCGGGGGCACCGGGAGAGGCGAGGCAACCTGGGCCTGGGCCTTGGAGGCCTTTCGGCCGGCCTAGGCCAGGGCACGCGCGGGGGGGTATAAAGGGCGGGCGGGAGGAGCCGGTGCGGTTAGGGTTAAACCCTAACCGCATCCGGTGGCGGCGGCGGCGACCGCGGGGCCAGCGGCGGCGGCGGCGGCGACCGGGCGGCGGCGGCGACCGGGCGGCGGCGGCTGCACCTGCGGCACGCGGCGGTTGCGCGGAGGCCACGGCGGCGGCTGCGGCGGCCACCCGACCGGCCGGCCGGCCCCTTCAACGGCGGCGGGCGGAGGCGGTCGGGCCTCTGGCCTCTTCCTCGGAGGAGGAGCTGCTCGGCGGCATGGCGCCGTGGCGAGGCCGTTCGGGAGGCCGAGGGCGGCCGGCGACCACGAGCCGGCGCGGGTGGCGCGGGTCACTAGCGACCCCGGGAAGGGCGCGACGAGGCGGCGGCGGCCGGGCTCCGCGGCGGAGGGCGCGGCCGTTCCGGCGACCTCGGGGGGCGGCGGGATGCCGTTTGCTGCCGGCGGTGGGGCGGGCGGGCTCGGCCATGGCCGCCATGGAGAGGCGGCGCGCGCTGGAGCGGTGGTGCCGGCCGCGGGAGGGAGCTCCGGGGGGGTCGGATGAAGCGACCTCAGTGACCGGCGGCGGCGGAGGCGCAACCGAGTTGACGACGGAGGGCTCCGGCGGGGGTGAGGGGCACGGCCCCCACCTGTGCACGGGGCACCAACCCGGCGGCGGCGGCATTGCGAGTTCCGGCTCCTGAAGCCCGTCGGCGAGGATCGGTGGAGCGGCGGGTCCGGCGAGGAGCCATCCGAGCGGCTCCGGCGCAGGGTCGGCTCGGTTGGGCTGCCGGTGACCACGCCCGATCGGACGACGACGAGGGCCGGTGCCATGGCGGCGCGTGCCGCGGATGAGGCGGCGAAGACCACGGCTCCGGCGATCGACGAAGGTTCGACGACAGCGATCCTCGCGAAGAAGGCGACGGATCCAACGAAACATGGAGAAGAAGCCACGAGCATCGTTGATCCTTACCTCCTCTTGGTTCTTCTTCAATCTTCTCTGTTCTCTTGCTCACGGTAGAACTAGAGTCGCTGATAACGTGTTTGAACTGGATAATTGTAATGAGTAATGACCAAGAACAAATGGATCAAGTCCACTTCTTTATTGATGAATGAAGCTTATATAGAATTACAAGGGATATATGCCTGTTGGGAGAGACGTTGTGGAACCGCCGGCAGTTGCTAAATTAGCAACTGCTTACCGTTCCATTAAGCATGGATTAACGATTTCTAACAAAGTAAAAGGTTTCAGCGTGGCGGGCATCGCCTGCATGTGGGGCTATCCGAGCGGCGCGCGACAGGTACGTACCCACGCCCCTCCGGTCCTTTCCGTCTCCATCTGACTCAATTTCTTCTGTTTCCTTCTCCTTTTCGAAAGCTGTTCCGTTTCTTTTCTTTTCTATTCCATGTCAGCTGTTTTGTTTTTGTTTTCTAGAAGTAAGAAATCTCGAGTCTCGAAACGATTATGCATGCACGTACATTCGTTTTCCTTTCAAACATGTTTCCGTTCTGCACAAAAGTTCGTAGGGAACGAAAGAAAATAAATTTGGAATATACTAACACCGTTTCAAACTTTCTAACTTCATCGATTCCAATCTCCAAAAATAAAAGGGTTTGTTATGTTGTCGTTTGTTACACCTTTCCAATGATACGTGTGATACGTACGTTGTAGTAGATCTGTACTGTTTGTACAGCTGTACAAGTAATGTTGTGAATACCTGCGGGTGACGTGATTCTATTTTGGCGCCGATTTTCCCTAGTTAATTATCTGTATCCCGCAATTAGAGACAAATAAGCAGCTTCACGGAGAAGCACGAGGATACCAACTTTGCAGAGAACTTTGCTCATTAAATGTACAGATCGACCGATTTGCGCGCGCGAACAATAGGCAAGAATGAACGGCCGAGCTAGCTGTTCTCACCAAATTCTTAATTTTCTTTATTAATCTCTCTTCCTAATTTTGAGCCCTTGTGCGTTACATGTCGTCTTTACGCTTTAATTTACTCCCTTATTTTTCCATGTCAACCGTGTACAGCTAGCCAGCCCGAATAACGTACGCTAGATGCTTAATTATCTCAGCCAGCACATTACTGTACGTGCGTTGATTTTGATCTCATGCATGCAACGCATGCACGTAACGCGCCAAATGTAATCTCCGTTTCTTCTCCTAATCGCGCTCCAGTAACTAAGGTTTTGTGATCACCGATCGATCTTTTCCGAGTCTCCCAGAGACCAGAAGCGCCCTATTCTTTCCCATATATAATTTCTTACACCCCAAGATTCGTGCAGATAAAAGCTACTTAACCATGCGTGCTGATTTGGCGCCAGAACATACTAACCTATCTCTGGTTTCCCCTTGCCTTTAGTTTGCAAACCAACCAGATCGAACAGAAGCCAGCTATTTCCATGCATCGCGTCACATTACAGATTTGTAAAGTATAATAACACCACAGAATTATTGGTTCCTACTCCACGAGATGGATCGAAAACTGAAGCCATAAATAAAAGGAAAATCTCTCCTGAAAAGGAGAAGGATTATTTCGGTTAATCTTACTTTCAGTTGCTTTCTCACTCTAGGGGAAACGTGGAGGCGAACCCGGCCAGACCCCCACAATAAATACGCGCCCCTTTCCTTCCAAGGACCTCGTTTGTTGCCTTGCCACCCTGCCGATTTAGCTCACCTCGATCCCACATCTTGCCATCAGGCTTTGGCTCTATATATATAGACGCGTCCACGCAGACCGCGAGGAAGCAGACGACGCGACGCGCGTGCGCACCCCCCGATATCAATCGCCATGGCCGTGGACGCACACCACCTGCACCACCTGCTCGCAACCGGCCACCAGCCTACTGCTGCCCACGGGCACGCGGATCGGGCTGGTGGTGCTGCTGCTACTATGGGTGCCCCGGCGCCGTTCTCGGAGCCGAGGCACGCTTGTTACGGCGGCGAGGTCTCCGGCGCCGCGGTGGAGAGCCAGGGGTACCAGTCGTATATGGGCCTGCCGACATCGGCCGCGGCGGCGGGGCTGGACCAGTACTCGCAGTTCTTGACGCTGGCTGCCGTCGACCTGGCGCAGAGGGGCGCCACGTTCGGCGGTGCTCAGGAGGCGGCGATTAATAAGCGGAAGCGCGCCGAGCACTCGCCGGTGCTTGCCACGGCCGAAGTGGCGGCGCAAGCCCAGCAGCAGTTGATTGTCGTCGACCGCCTCCTGCTCAACTATGTAAGTGCCATGATCACAAATCGCCAGCATGCATGTATCGATACTTTGCGTAAAGGCACTGGTACTTATGTAGCTGTTGTTATGCGTGATGCAGGCGGCAAAGATGTGGACTGGTCTGGCGGAGCAGAGGCGAAGGCACATGAGGCTGATCGCGGCTGCGGTGGAGGCCAAGGCGGCGAAGCGGCTGAGGGCCAAGGACGAGGAGACGGAGAGGATCAGGAGGATGAATTGGGCGCTCGAGGAGCGGCTCAGGACCATCTGCGTGGAGGCTCAGGTGTGGCGTGACCTCGCGCAGTCCAACGAGGCCGCGGCCAACGTGCTCCGTGGTGAGCTAGAGCAGGTGCTCGACGCGCAGGCGCGCCGTGGCGGTGGCAGCGGCGAGGGCGACGACGCCGAGTCGTGTTGCTGCGGGGAGAACGACGTGGCCGTCTGCGGGGAGGAGGAGGTGGGGACGCCGGTGGAGCGGCGGGTGACGACGGGCGCCGGAAGGTGCAAGGGCTGCGGCGAGGGCGCGGCCGTGGTGCTGTTGCGGCCGTGCCGGCACCTCTGCGTGTGTGCGTCGTGCGCAGCCTCGGTGCCGGCGTGCCCGGCGTGCGGATGCGCCAAAAATGGCAGCGTCTGCGTCAACTTTTCGTGATGCGGGGAAGGAATAGTATTACAGTCGGCTTTTTAGTTTTCTTTTCTCTCCTTTTTTTTTCTTGATGGGGATGATAGCGCGATGGTTTAATGACGTCGATATGAGAGGATGAGTTCCGCCCTCTTTTGTTCGTTTCCCAAGCTGTTGGATCAATTGATCAACAAGAAGAAAACAGTTAGTAATATTGCATGTCATTGCTTGAATTGTTTTCTGACTTGATGATTTTTCAGCCAAATTTTTTTGTTGCCCGCTGATTATAGGTCAAATTACATAGATTAGAAGTTGAACTCTATATACGGGCTGTGTTGCCCACTGATTATAAGTTGAATAACATAGATTAGAAGTTGAACTACAAATACATACTTTGTCTTTTGTTTAGATTTTTTTTTCTTGGTTTGAGAATAGCGGAAGGTTGTGGGCGATGTTAGCAGAGGACAATGATGAGAAACTAACATTGGAGATGGTGACAACAGTGACAGCGGTGGAGGGGCGGAGGATGAGGGGACGGAGGAGGGAGTGTGCACCGCCTGTGGAGGCGGCACAGAGGAAGGATTGATAGGGTTAGGGTTTAGAGATCTATACAGTATGGAAAAGGATATGATTAAACCAGATTTAGATCTAATGGTATAAGATCTTGTTTGATTTTTATGGAGAAATTACTCGAGCAAAGGATGGACATTCAAAATTCTATATCTTCAACACATACGAGGATATTTTTAATCGCAATTGTCATTTCTCGTTCTTTGATAATGGCTTGATATCATTTGATTCTTATGACCATTGGATCTTGTGCTGAGATTCGTGCTACGTCAACTAAGCTCATCTTCCTCTTCAGACGAGACCAATGTGCTCTGGGCAAACCCCACCACATTTATCCCCCTTCTTGATGCAGAGGGGGCCCAAGGGTACGGTGGAGGCAACACCAACACATGCCGTGGGTATTTTTGTCGTCATATTTTTTGTTGTTGTCCATTGATTATAAGTTAAATTACATCGATTAGAAGTTGAACTACATATATGGGCTGCATACTTTGTTTTGATAAGTCTATTTTCTTGGTTTGAAAATCCATTGATAACTCCAATTTGATCCAAAATCAAATCACATGAGGAGTGCTATGGGCGGTGTTAGCAGAGGACAACAATGAGGGTTTTGTGGAGACTTAACTGACTAGAAAGGCATGGAGATATTGGAGAGAGGGACGATGGTGTGAGTGGCGTTTGGACGATGGTGGAGAGGCGGTGGATGCAGAGACAAAGGAGGATGGGTGTGCGCCACATTCGGAGGCGGCACACGAGGAGGGCTAGGTAGGGCTAGGTTTCGAAGATATATATAGAAAAGGAAGGAAGGGGATAGGAACCAGGATTTGGGTCTAACCGTCCAAAAGCATGGCTGACTTTTATGGAAAAACTACTTGAGCAAAGGGTGGAAAAACTAAATTTTATATCCTCAACGCATATAAGGATATTTTTTTAATCACAATTGTTATTTTCTTGTTCTTCTAAAAATGGCTTAATATCACTTGATTCTTCTGGCCGTTGGATCTTTTGTTGAGATTCGTTCTACAACAAGCGATACACATCATGGGAGGCGGATGTGAAAGGGTGGAGGCAGCGGCATCGTGGCAAGGGGGGCAACATGAGCCATAGGTGGTGGAGAGCGCGGAACTCGACAAGATGAGAGGGACAGGAGGGATCTGGGTAAATTGAGCCGTCGGCAGTGAAAGTGGGGGTGGTAAAAAAGGTTAGGTTAGTGTATGTTTATTTATGAATGAATGAAAGATATGGGTGATTAAGCACATCTATAGATCCAAAGGCTACAAAATTTTATTGGGTTTTAACAAAAAAAAATATACAGCCAGGCATAGTAAACAATTTTCTTATGGGCTCTTTGATTTCCATGATGCTAATAGAAATGCAGTGTGAAACAAAGGATTAGAAGATGCATGAGTTTATAGGATTTTTGGATTGTTTGACTATAGAATTGTAAAAGGGAGAACGGGGTTTACATGTTTTGATCCATGTGATTTCATAGTAATAGTACGGTAAAGCAAAAGAATTGGAGTGGCTGATTCGTTTGAATCAAACATAGCTATCTGATACGACCATGCCTACTCATACTACTGAACTTGCTACTTGCAATCAAGATCAAATTGCCACTGCATTGAAGATCAAAGATGTATATGTTCCTTAATATATATGTTTCGTGGGGAAGGAGATGAGGTCAAGAAAATGGTAGATATGACCAAGATTGATAATTTACGGTCGACTGCAAGCGTGGTCGATCTGACATCACTTGTCACCTGCTCCATCCACATGATCTAGTCAGAAATCCCCTCTACTTATCCATTCCCCTTTTCTCCTCCGATGCAGCGACACATCTCTTTCCCTCTCTTTGATCTCTCCAAGCAAATCTCTACCATACCATCTTCTCTTACTGCCTCTCCTCCCTTGCTCCAATCAGTGAAGTGTCACAGTCCTCCCTGCAATGTGACAACTTCTCCCATCCACACGCGCCAGGTCATGGCACAGCCTCTATCCGTAGTCATCGGCGACCTTCCCATCGACACGGGAGTAGTGGCCCAACCCTGGCGTCGCCGCCTGCTGCCACCGCCATCTTAGTCTCGGAGGAGGTAGAGGAGGAGGAAAAGGCACAATGATGTCGCTGTCACGGGCGAGACGAGCCCGATTATGCTGCGATGGGCGCTAGGCTTTCCCCTCACCACTTCTCCCGTGCGCTAGGCTAGATTCACGGCCTTGGCGGCACCGCCGCCCCTTTCCTTCCCTTTCTTCTCCATTCCTAGCACCACCACGATCGTGCATCGTCGCTACTATGGTCGTTACTGGCGCGAGGTAGGGATTAGATTAAGGGTGTTTTTAGCTAGATGTTGAATTTTGAAGGTGAAAAGCTGTAGAACAGTGGTTCCAAAGTTGATTTTTGGTTAAATTTGTTTTTGATTTTGGTTGGAAGTTGATTTTCTTTTGGGGAGGAAGGGAGGCTAAAAAGTTGTAGAACAGTAGGTTGAAGTTGATTTTGGGTGAAATTCGTGTGACTTGATTGGAAGTTGGATTTTTTTGGGGGGTGGAAAGCTGTTCGTAGAATAGTAGATTGATAGTTGATTTCGATTGAAATATGTGAGTGATTTGGTTGGAAGTTGGATCGGGGGATTGCGGGGTGAGGGTGGAAAGCTTGTAGAACAGCAAGTTGAAAGTTGATTTTTCTTTTGTACTTCTTGTTGGTCTCTGGTGTCGTTTGCCGGAGATGGTGACGAGGCCATCATCAGGGTCGAAAATAGGATGGAGGGAGAGGATGGAGGGAAGAGAGGATGGCATGGCATGTGCGTAGGCTGCCTGTTTCAACCGTGGTCACAATCGATCGCTATGCTTTGCTCGGCGGTCACCCGCAAACTAGTCGCCCCGGATATGACATGCATGCAAGCTGTCTGGTGGGTGGATCACACGGAGAGAAAACAAGAGGCACACTTGCATGCCCAAGAAAATAGAAAAGTTGTGCATGGCCATGACTCTAGCATGGTCACATCTTCAGGGAAGGAACATGCGCCCCTTATGCATTCACGGAAGAATCACATGAAAATATGAGGATATTTGTTTGGTGCGTCAACTGTTGGAAACAAAAGGAAAGGAATTGCATGTCAATAAAGAATCATATTTAGTAGGAGGTAACAGAGAGAACAGAGTGCAGCTCGGTTACTACTTCGCATTGCCACGGCCACCAGATGGAAGGGCGTACGTGAGGAGGACTCCTGGAACGTGGAATTACTTAAACGTAAATGCTATCAGATGGGGCCACCTGCCATGCAAATAAAATGTGTGGGGGTCTAGCAAATAGTTCTAGGTATTTCAGAAGTATTCTAGTTGGTTGCTCTTTTTAGATTCAGGAATTATATTGCCGATATGTCAAAAAGCAATTAAACATACATGTTAGAGATAAAATGTTCCATCCTAGTTTGACGCGCCTTTGATAACATACACCATCATGTATCATTGACAGGTGACTTCAAATTCTATATGTCAATAACACATGATGAGACATTTTATAAAGATCAAACTAAAATGAAGTATTTTATCAAAAAAATTATTAAACATAAGTTTCTATTTCTGTTTTAGCCGTGAGATTGAACTGGACCTGGGGCCGTTCACCTTGCAGGCCAAGTCTAGGAGGGTCGGCTGCTACTATAAAGCCAAAACCGTGCACCATGTAATTTTCATATTTGAGTTATAATTAAGAATACAATGTATGTTTCAGGGTAGATACCTGTTATCAAGTTTGGAGAATTCTTAACGAAAATTCCTAAGTTTTGAAGGGAGCTTTATAAAACATCTGTGTTGCGCGTAGGTTTTTACTACATGTAGAAGATTACTTATCGAATCCATATAGTACATCATGTTATTCTTCTATCTAATAGAAGAGTTAACGTGTTCTATTACTACTGAAAATAAGTGCATAAAAAACTAACCGTAACAATAGATCGAACCTCACCTCGAGGTTTGATCCTACCGTGCAAAACATGATTCATTTAAATAAGATAAGCCTTTAATCTGTTGCAACCAGGAATACCTGCAAACCGATCTACGTATACGTGTTGTTTGTTCTGCTTTCGTTTTGATTTTGTTTACCTGAAGGCTTGAAGCTTCTGTTGATATTTTCATTTCGTCGGTACTGTAGATCGGTCGGTTAGTGCAGATAAGACCACAAATAGGAAGCAACGATCGGCTACGACTCATGAACAAGCACAGATACAACCTCCCGGATACACAAAGTTTCACTTTCATGCATTAAACGACCTCGCACTTGCCGACACGCATCGCATGAGAGAACACGGGGAAACAGGCATCCATGGGCGTGAATACATGGTGCCACTATTCTATTTGCTTGCTGAAGCGAAGAGAGCCTGCCTGCCTGCCTTCCTTTATCTGTCTGACTGTATCAGCTAATTTGCAGCAGACAACGCCATCAGATTCGATTCAGATTCAGCTCTTATCCACCACGCATGCTGTAGTACAGCCGGCCGACACCACCAGTTTACCTGCAGGTTGTTCACACGCAACGCGAGCGTGAAGAATCTGAATCATCCGCAGGCAATTGCTGCCGTTCTCCGAGTTCTGACCCCTCGGCTCGATCATATCGTAGCCAGGAGCATGCATGCATGGATTCACCAGCAGAGTACGCAGAAGAACACACACATAATTGATAATTGGGGCGCACCGGCCTGTACCTTTCGCGCTGTCTGTTTGTTGGCGTGCCTCGTGTGCAGTCTCTACTCCCTTCCCATGTATCTCCTGCGCGCACGCACGTATGTATTGGCGCATGCATGCACCCATCGCTCTCTCCTCCATGCCGTCCAACTCCCGAACTCTCTCAGACATAGCCTCTCCAACCTACCTCTCTCTCTCTCTCTCCCCCCCTGTAGTAACTTCTTCATGCGTGCGTGCGTTTTTCATGCTGCCGCCACCATATCGATCCGGTACTGTTACTGTGCCTAGCTAGCTGTAGTTCTCCCATAATAAGTGCGCCTTGTTCCCATGCACGCTTACAGCGACACGGCCGTGAGCAGGCAGCGTCCGTCCGGTCCATATATACGGTGCTGGGTCGATTTAGGAAGTGGTGATTTGTTTGTTTGATTGCTTGCCTGACGTGAGAGGTCGCGCGCCGGCCTGGCGCCTATAGTAATTTGATTGCGGATCTTGGACCGGCGTCTCGCCCGGCCGGGATCGATGGATTACTGTTGGTGTCATGCTGGCCCTGCGTGCGCGCATGCATGTTTCATGACATGGTAACAACGTACGTACGTACGAGAAGTTCGCAAAACCGATCGGGAGTAACCGCCTACGTGCCATGCCGCCTATAGCGGCCGACGGGCAGCCAGCGACCGGTGTCCGGTGTGCTGTGCGCTGATCGATCGAGAACCACCGAAAGAGCCCACGCTGCCCACATTCCTGTGCGGCGCGTGGAAACTGTTATGACAGGCACACGAGCATCTCATTCTCGTCATGCATGACGCGCTACAGGCACGACGCATGGCATTGTGGTCACCCGCAATCACAGGAGCAAGGATCAGGGAACGGTCTCCCGTAATCACAGGAGCCAGGATTAGTCTACGGCAACAACCAGGATCTTTTCTATGTTTAGCTTGTGTGCATATCGCTCCATGTTTGTTGCTTCTCCTGTGTAATCTATATATGTACCAATCCTTGCTAATGGACATCATTCATTCTGTGAGTATTTAATTTTCTCACGCTTTCATGGTATCACGAGACGGTTCGCTTCTGCGGCCTCTCCGCTTCCGCAAACCCTAGCCGTCGCCGATCACCGCGGCTGCCGTCGCTGGCTTCTCCTTGCCGTGCGCCTGCCTGTGCTTGCCGTTTATCCACCACATCTCGCCATGGCTCCTGAGGACGAAGCATGCCTGAAGCGCGAGGAGGACGAACGCGCTGCTCGCAAGGCCGCCGAGATCGAGCGCGCCCGCCTGGACGCACAGCGCGCTGCGGACATGTGCGCTCTTGCTGTCACCAACGCGCGCAGCGACCTCCACGCCCAGGCGGTTGCCGTGCAGTCCATCAAGATCCTAGTGCCCGTCATCCTCGTCGTCGACTCTGCCAACTACAGCAAATGGTCGAACCTCATCCTCAACACACTCGGCAAGTATGCCCTCGACGACCACGTTCTCTCCGACGACAGCAATCCGGACGACGACACGTGGTCACAGCTTGACTGCACGGTCAAGTCGTGGCTCTACGGCACGATTTCGTCGGACCTCCAGGAGCTTGTCATGCACCGTGAGGCTACGGCGTGCTCCGTCTGGCTCGGCCTTGAGCAACAATTCCTTGGAAACAAGGAAACTCGTGCACTCTACCTCGACGCCAAGTTCCGAAACTTCATCCAAGGAGACTTGTCCATTATGGACTATTGCCGTCAACTGAAGGGCATGGCGGACGCCCTCGGTGATCTTGGTGAACCCGTACCTGACCGGACCCTCGTCCTCAACATCCTTCGCGGCCTCAACGACAAGTTCTCCTACATGACGGCACTACTCAAGTGACAGAAGCCCTTTCCGTCGTTTATAGAGGTTCGTTTCGATCTGCTTTTGGATGAGCTTACCATGGCAATGTATTAAATCGAAAGGTCTAGATGCACGAGATGATGAGCTATCAAAAGGCAGGCGTGTGTGGCGGCCTAGTTGACACGCATGACACAAGGAGTCTAGCTCACTCTTATTACAATGAATGGCACTAGTGCTCGCAAGTTTGGAGAAGGCCTCATGACCAAGGTGACCAAGACGATGGTGCCAAAGGACAGAGGATGTGCCAGCAGTGAGGGCATGTGGAAGGAACGCCTCTGGTCGCAAGGGGTAAAGTTGCCCGGAACTATTGCACCTGGCGATCACGTTCTTGGAGAGAAGGTCCTTCACAGAAACGCCAAACGGATCAAACTCAAGGGAGCAATTATTGTCAGTAGTAAATTGGCGGACAAAAATTAAGTTTTAATAATGTGAGGGGACACAAGAACATCACGTAAGTGGAGGGAACCGCTGATAGTAGGAAAAAAGGTGGCACCGGTGGAGGTGATAGGAAGAAGGGCATCGTTGCCAACGATAATATTAGATGGAGTAGAGTAGGAGGGTGGGTGATATACGGAAAGATTACCGGCGTCCGAAGTCATGTGAGAGGTTGCACCGGAGTCGAGGTACCAATCCGTATTGGCAGGAGGATTGAGCGTCATCGTGTTAAACGAATTAGCTAGCCTGTTTTGATCCCAGCCAAGGAACGGAGCACCAAGGACACTGGGCGGTGGCTGCATGGCATGCCTGCCACCAACGTACGGCTGTATACCGCTGACGTGCGGCTGCATGCCGCTGTAGCCGCCGGGTATGTGTGGTTGCATGCCGCTGTGTCCTCCAGACGTGGGTGGCTGCATGTCGCTGAAGCCCCCTGCGACGAGCGCCTAGTGCTGCGAAGCCTGCCCGTGAGGCTGTGGAGCAGGGCGCAGCCCAAGGAGACCGGTGGCCTGGCGAGGAGCAGATGGGCCGGACCACAGTTGAATGGATCCGGTCCACGGGTCGTACACCGTGGGCCAGCCTGGACGGCCGCTCGACCCGCGAGAGGAGTTCGTGGTGTTGGATGAGTTGCCGCCGCCAGAGGCATTGCCGCTGCCAGCGGACTCACCGCGATGGCCGCGGTGACGTTTTTTGTTGTTGCCGCGCGATCCTCCCGAGTTGTGGCTGCTGGAATGGGCCACGGATCCGCCAGACGCCTGCCCATGGGCGCCACGGTTGGCAGAGCAACCAGAGGAGTTGGTGGACGTGCCGGCAAGGAAGGCAAATGCAGAAGATGCAGATGACTTGTTAGCCATGGTAAGCTCCTCCAAAAGCAGATCGGAACGAACCTCTATAAACGATGGAAAGGGCTTCTGTCGCTTGAGGAGCATTGTCATGTAGGAGAACTTGTCGTTGAGGCCGTGAAGGACATTGAGGACGAGGGTCCGGTCAGGTACGGGTTCGCCAAGATCACCGAGGGCGTCCGCCATGCGCTTCAGTTGGCGGCAATAGTCCGTAATGGACAAGTCTCCTTGGATGAAGTTTCGGAACTTGGCATCGAGGTAGAGCGGACGAGTTTCCTTGTTTCCAAGGAATTTTTGCTCAAGGCCGAGCCAGACGGAGCGCGCCGTAGCCTTGCGGTGCATGACGACCTCCTGGAGGTCTGACAAAATCGTGCCATAGAGCCACGACTTGATCGTGCAGTCAAGCTGTGACCACGTGTCGTCATCCGGATTGTCGTCGTCGGAGAGAATGTGGTCGTCGAGGGCATACTTGCCGAGTGTGTTGAGGATGAGGTTCGACCATTTGCTGTAGTTGGCGGAGTCGACGTCGAGGACGAAAGGCACCAGGGTCTTGATGGACTGCACGGCAACCGCTTGGGCATGGAGCCCGCTGCGTGTGTTGGCGATGGCAAGAGCGCGCATGTCCGTAGCGTGTTGTGCATCCAGGTGGGCGCGCTTGATCTCGGCGGCCTCGCGAGCAATGCGTTCGTCCTCCTCGCGCTTCAGGCGTGCTTCGTCCTCAGGAGCCATGGCGAGATGTGGTGGATAACCGGCGAGCACAGGCAAGCGCGCGGCAAGGAGGAGCCAGCGACAGCAGCCGTGGTGATCGGCAACGGCTAGGGTTCGCGGAAGCGGAGAGGCCGCAGAAGCGAACCGTCTCATGATACCATGAAAGCGTGAGAGAATTGAATACTCACATAATAAATGATGTCCATTAGCAAGGATTGGTACATATATATAGATTACACGAGAGAAGCAACAAACATGGAGCGATATGCACACAAGCTAAACATAGAAAAGATCCTGGTTGTTGCCGTAGACTAATCCTGGCTCTTGTGATTACGGGAGACCATTCCCTGATCCTTGCTCCTGTGATTGCGGGTGACCGCAGCACCGTGCGTCGCGCCTGTAGCGCGTCATGCATGGCGGGAATGAGGTGCTCGTGTGCCTGTCAATAAATATACGCTAACCTTAAAGCTAGAGAGAATTGAATACTCACAGAATAAATGATGTCCATTAGCAAGGATTGGTACATATATATAGATTACACGGGAGAATCAACAAACATGGAGCGATATGCACACAAGCTAAACATAGAAAAGATCCTGGTTGTTGCCATAGACTAATCCTGGCTCCTGTGATTACGGGAGACCGTTCCCTAGTCCTTGCTCCTGTGATTGCGGGTGACCGCAGCACCATGCGTCGTGCCTATAGCGCGTCATGCATGGCGGGAATGAGGTGCTCGTGTGCCTGTCAACAAATATACGCTAACATGCTCCCGCAGTCGGAGCGGGAGCAGAGCGTACGTTCAGACTGGACCTGAACTCCATGAATAGCGAAGATGGCAGGCCTTTGATGAAGACATCGGCGTACTGTGACGAGGTAGGCACATGAAGTACACGCACTGCTCCGGCAGCCACACGGTCCCGGACAAAATGCAAGTCAATCTCAATGTGTTTGGTGCGTTGATGCTGCACTGGATTGGTAGAGAGATAGACTGCACTGATATTGTCACAGTAGACAACAGTAGCACGCTGGGGCGGGCAGTGGAGCACATGTAGTAACTAGCGTAGCCAAGAAGTTTCAGCCACAGCATTAGCGACAGCCCGATACTCAGCTTCGGTACTAGAGCGAGAGACAGTGTGCTACCGCTTTGAAGACTAGGAGATAAGATTGTCCCCAAGAAAGACTGCGTAGCCTGAAGTCGAGCGGCGAGTGTCTGGACAGCTTGCCCAGTCTGCATCAGAATAAGCAACGAGCGCTCCAATGGAGGTGCGGTGAAGCTGTAAGCCGAACTCAAGTGTGCCCTTTAGATACCCAAGAATGCGTTTCACCAGAGCATAGTGAGACTCCCGAGGATCATGCATGTGAAGACAGACTTGCTGCACAGCATAAGCAATGTCAGGTCTGGTGAAAGTGAGATACTGTAAAGCACCAGCTATCCCACGATAGTGCATAGGATCAGCCACAGGGGGACCAGCATCCGAAGCAAGCTTGGCGTTCGTATCAACTGGCGTAGAACATGGCTTGCAGTCACTCATATTTGCCCAAGCAAGGATATCAAAAATATACTGCCGCTGACTGAGGAAGAAGCCACCATCACGACGACTGATAGACATGCCAAGAAAGTGATGGAGGGGTCCTAGGTCTTTCATGGAAAACTCATGCTGAAGTGCACTTATAATCTGGCGAAGGAGAGTCTTAGAGGAAGTAGTGAGAATGATATCATCCACATATAAATAGTGAAGAATTTGATTTGGCACCAATGAACCCAATGGAGAGAATAAAGGAGGCAAACCGACTGTACCATGTGCGAGGAGCCTACTTGAGTCCATATAGAGACTTATTCAGTCGACAGACATGAACAGGGTTGACTGGATCCACAAAGCCAGAGAGTTGAGCACAATAGACTGTCTCTGTGGACATATGTGGATGATATCATTCTCACTGCTTCCTCTGAGACTCTCCTTCGCCAGATTATAAGTGCACTTCAGCATGAGTTTTCCATGAAAGACCTAGGACCCCTCCATCACTTTCTTGGCATGTTTGTCAGTCGTCGTGATGGTGGCTTCTTCCTCAGTCAGCGGCAGTATATTTTGGATATCCTTGCTCGGGCAAATATGAGTGACTGCAAGCCATGTTCTACGCCAGTTGATACGAACGCCAAGCTTGCTTCGGATGCTGGTCCCCCTGTGGCTGATCCTACGCACTATCGTGGGATAGCTGGTGCTTTACAGTATCTCACTTTCACCAGACCTGACATTGCTTATGCTGTGTAACAAGTCTGTCTTCACATGCATGATCCTCGGGAGCCTCACTATGCTCTGGTGAAAAGCATTCTTCGGTATCTGAAGGGCACACTTGAGTTCGGCCTACAGCTTCACCGCACCTCCATTGGAGCGCTCGTTGCTTATTCTGATGCAGACTGGGCAGGCTGTCCAGACACTCACCACTCGACTTCAGGCTACACAGTCTTTCTTTGGGACAATCTTATCTCCTGGTCTTCAAAGCAACAGCACACTGTCTCTCACTCCAGTACCGAAGCTGAGTATCGGACTGTCGCTAATGCTGTGGCTGAGACTTCTTGGCTACGCCAGTTACTACATGAGCTCCACTGCCCGCCCCAACGTGCTACTGTTGTCTACTGTGACAATATCAGTGCAATCTATCTCTCTACCAATCCAATGCAGCATCAACGCACCAAACACATTGAGATTGACTTGCATTTTGTCCGGGACCGTGTGGCTGCCGGAGCAGTGCGTGTACTTCATGTGCCTACCTCGTCACAGTATGCCAATGTCTTCACCAAAGGCCTGCCATCTTCGCTATTCACGGATTTCAGGTCCAGTCTGAACATCCGCTCTACTCCCGCTCCGAACGCAGGGGTGTGTTAGCGTATATTTGTTGACAGGCACACGAGCACCTCATTCCCGCCATGCATGACGCGCTACAGGCGCGACGCATGGTGCTGCGATCACCCGCAATCACAGGAGCAAGGATCAGGGAACGGTCTCCCGTAATCACAGGAGCCAGGATTAGTCTACGGCAACAACCAGGATCTTTTCTATGTTTAGCTTGTGTGCATATCGTTCCATCTTTATTGCTTCTCCTATATAATCTTTATATATGTACCAATCTTTGCTAATGAACATCATTCATTCTGTAAGTATTCAATTCTCTCACGCTTTTAGAAACTTTATACGCCGACGCGGTGCGTGCGCCCTTGCGAGACCCATACATTATATCGTATATTCGTGGCCCGGTTAGTATGTGCACTCACGTACGTCGACTTGACAGCTAATTATATGTGGATAGGTGGCGCTATGACGAAAGCATCATGCATGCATGATAGTGTACTGCACCAGAGAGAGAGAGAGAAAGGCGGAGGCGATCGATTTTATCTCATGATCAATAGGCTTGTCGGGTGCGGATGATAGGCTAAGCGATCGACCGAGAAGAGGGTGATCGGAGTACCCTGGCCTCTGAGTGAACGTGGGGCCGTATTCGTGTTTGGATGTGACGTTCCTCCTGTGACTGCAGTGCCTAGATGAGATTGGGCTATCTAGCTTAGCTCCCGTGTTTGTCGATCCTAAGCCTTGACCCTTGTGCACAAGCACGACACAGCCTAGTGCTCGACCCTTGATCATCTCGAAAGATTTTGACGTACCCTTTTCCGGCTCCATCTGGTTCCGGCCTCCACTGTCTGGCGTACGTCGTACTCCGTCTCCGTGAGCGAAATATACGGTGGCAACGCGATAGATTGGGTGACCGGATCCACAATACTATGCCCCAGCCCGGCCAGAGGCACTTGGCTGTAGCTTCGACAGCGCACGCTCTATATAAATAGCTCTAGTAACTTAATTCCTTGCTCATCGATCCTACACATGTATGAAGGTCATCCCTCACGACCCACTCGCGCGTGCAGTGTACTGATGCATGCACATGTGCTTCTTTTGGATGTTCGTGCTGACCTGAATTTGTTCATCGATGAAATGTGGGTGGCACCGGCCGGATTTGATCTGATCATGGTTTGGTCATGTCTTGCTCTTCTCGATCGTCAGTTTGGAAGATGATCCACAAATCTGTTTCCACACCACAAGAATTGTATTTCCCTTTTTCTTACCATCTAACACTACTACAAAATAAGTCATTATAAACGGGTCAAAAACGCCCTCATGGATGGACACGGCTACCATATGTGATTAGTAGTCTGTGATCAGTGGCGGAGCCAGAATTGAAGCAAACCCCAAGCGAAAAACTAAGCGTTTATAACTACCCTAAAAAATACCGCATGTGAAAGTATAAAAAAAATATGGCTTGATTGCACTATGAATGTATAATTTTGTCGTAGATACAAGTCTAGACAGTAAACTTATGGCACCCCCGAACGGCTACAGGGAGTACGAACGAGTATGACCCACCGAACGTCCGTCGAGTTAAAGGACAACACCTGTACGATGGGATGAAACACAAGCCGTGTATGAGGGGGCGAAACCCCTCTGGTGTACGATGAAGTGAAAGTTACTCTTCTATTGAAGCAATGTGCTAGGGTTACAAAATTTTTCTCCCTCTCCTCTCTACCCCTAGGGGGTATTTATAGGGTTGGAGGATGGAAAAGGTGAGATTACAATTTTGTCCTCACATGACAGGGACTTCTACAAGGGCGTGGTCGTCATTTCCCATGCATAGAAGATATTTTAGGAGAATATTCTGGGCATCTTCAGGGAATATTCTCCGGCATCTTTGGTGACGATGCCGGCGCAAACCTTGACGGCGACGAACACCGGGACGGTCGTTGGCGATGTCGGTGTAGTCCTCGTTTTGGCGGTATTGACGACGTAGACTTCGACGATGCCGGACGTCGAGGATGTCGACGACGTCGAGGTTGCCCTTGGTGATGAGAGGTTTCCCTTGGCGGTATTGACGACGTAGACTTCGACGATGACGAATGCCGAGGTTGCCCTTGACGGTGTTGACGTAGTCCGCGATGACGGCGAATACTGGGGTTGCTCTTGATGGTGTCAGTGTGGTCCTTGATAGTACATGCGGAAGGCTTTGAAGACGGGCTAGCGCGGGGACCCCTACTCCAACAGTAGCCCCTCGACGATTCGGGCGATCGGGTGACGAACGCCCGGACCGGTGCACCGATTCTTGAGGGGGTCGGCGCGCGGTCCGAGCATGCCAGTCAGTCAAGTACGGACGGTTCAAAGCTTGGAACCGTCGGTACAAAATAGATGAGGCAAGGCTAGTTGATGCTCTGCCGCCGTAGTAGCGAAAACCGCAGATTCCTTGCCGCTGCAGGAAAGTGGCAGCGTTGGGCAAGGAGTTTGGCAGCTCTGATTGTCGAACGGTTCTCATGGCTGTGAGTGGGAGACACAACTCTACGCCTCTAGAAGTTTTGAGCCAATTCCGAGAAAGTCGACGAAACGACTAGTG
This sequence comes from Stipa capillata, assembly GCA_019208055.1. Classification (NCBI taxonomy): domain Eukaryota; kingdom Viridiplantae; phylum Streptophyta; class Magnoliopsida; order Poales; family Poaceae; genus Stipa; species Stipa capillata. The sequence continues at coordinate 56,415 of JAGXJF010005053.1, read as the reverse complement.
GAAATCCCGGCCTGAAATCGAAGATTTTGAAATCGGCGCCCGGATGAAAGTGCTCAGCAGAAGCTGGGATCAAGGTGGAAAGCAAGTCCTCGACTCAAGCTAACCAGGAAAACAAGAATCACCCAATTCGGAGTCCGGGTGAAGGAGATATGCCCTCCGCAAGATCAAAAAAAGTGGCAGAAAAACTTCTGGAGCCAAAAAGTCCTATTTAGAAGCTGAATTTTGAGGGTCAAGATGCGTACAAGTGTATACACGTGTATTTTTTTCAGATGCGCCTCGTCGTTAGCTTCGATTTGAGTGGTCGTGGACCCAAAACGGAGCTCGTATGAGAAAGTTATGGCTATTTTTCCAAAACCTCTCAAACTAGAGATTTGGACTTCCTCGAATTGAACGCAGGTCCAGAGGTTCCATCCAGAGGTTCCGTCCAGAGGTTTCGGATGGGACCTCCAGGCTACCCTGAATCCGGATGACTTCCGGATGACTTTCGGATGGAATTCCGGACCGGTCCAGTAGCTCCTGGACCAGTCCGGATGTTGGGCCCGGAGGTTCCGGACCGGACCTCCGGACCATGCGACGCGAGTCTGCTCCGGGGAATTTTTTGGGCTCGGGATATTTTCCCGTAGTCGGTTCCGGCCGACCCGGGTATAAAAACCAGACTTTTTCTAGAAAATATCTCCTCCTTCTCTCTCTCTCTCTCTTTCTTTCCCTTTCTCTCTCTTTTTCTTTCTCTCTGTGCAGAAAGCCCGCCGTTGCCGCGCTCCGTCCGCGCCGAGCCCCGGGACCTGGCCGCCGTGCTCGTGCTCGTGCCGCCGCTGAGCTCGTGCTCCCGCCGTGCTCGTGCCGCCGCTGAGCCCGTCCACGCCGAGCCCCGGGACGCGCGGGCTTGCGCTCGTGCGCGGGCGGCCGGGCGCGGGGTCGTTTGCGCGGAGACGGCCGGACGCGGGGTCGCGCTCGTGCGGAGTCGTTCGCGCGGACTCGGCCGCGGGGTCGCTCGCGCGGAGTCCTTCGCGCGGACTCGGTCGCGGGGTCGCGAGCGCGGGGTCGTTCGCGCGGGCTCGGCCGCGGGGTCGTGCGCGCGGACTCGGCCGCGGGGTCGGAGCTCTGTCCGGAGGGGCATCCGGATTCCGGGTTGCCCGGAGGTTCAACCCGGAACCTCTGGACCCATACTCCAGGTGCATAGAACTTCGTCCGGAGGGGCATCCGGATTCCAGGTTGCCCGGAGGTTCAACCCGGAACCTCCGAACCCATACTCCGGGTGCATAGAACTTCGTCCGAAGGAGCATCCGGATTCCAAGTTGCCCGGAGGTTCAACTCGGAACCTCCGAACCAAGACTCCGGGTGTGCAGAGCATCAAGGGGTCCAACAGGCTTCGCAGTTGTTGGGGCAAGATGGCAACATCTCCGCGCGCGGCGAAGGGGAAGGACTTGCTCGAGGGGGCGGGAGTAGCTAAGTCAGCCCGCTTCCGCTTCCTTGGCCCCTCTAGCATGGACGTGGCGCTTTTCAGGCGCTTGACAGCGGAGGGCAAGATACCCGAACTCGGTGGTCCCTACGGCGCTGAGGCTCCTTCCCGCACTGCGGTGAGGGGAGTGCCCGGTATGGGGCGCATCGTCGTCTTTGCCTCGCAATTTGACGCCGGGTTGCGTATCCCAGCGGCGGGCTTACTGCTGGAGGTGCTCGAGTTTTTTGTCATCGAGGTCTCGGACCTCCACCCATCTGCGTTTGTCAGGCTGGCGGCGTTTAAGTGGGCGATGCGGAGCATGGGGATGACCAGCTCCAGGAGGCTCTTCGCTTGGCATCACCAAGCATTGGTGATGAAGGTAAGGGTGACAGAGAATTCTTTCTCAGTGTATGGGACGGTGAGCTTCTCCAGGCGCCGGCAGCATACCAAGGCCGAGTATCCAGTGTTCGCCACCCGGGCTAGGTGGCCGGATTGGCGGGGCGCCTGGTTCTACTACCGCGTCCAGGGCTCGGGCTTCACTTGCTCGGGAGGCGCCCGACCTCCGAGGGCCTCCCCCCTTCCTTGGATGGGAGTGACGAGGCCCAAAAGATCATGCTGCAGCGCTTGGCTCATGCGCTTGGCGTGCGTGACTTGGTAGAAGAGTACCTTCTATTCGGGATCACACCGCTGGCGGCGGGCTAGACGCCGACCTTGGCGCCACCGGACGTAGTCCTGGCGCACGGCTTACAGACTCTGGACGGCTACGTCCCGACCTCCTGTGAGTGTTTTCTAACTTTTAGCCAAGCTCCCCTTATGAGACTTTTACCGTGATTCCTAATTTATTCCATAGTCCAATCATTACAGAGCGCAGAGGTCGCCGCGGAGGAGCTACTCGGCCGCTACACAGCTGCCGAGGAGGCGGATGTGAAGTCGATGATTCAGGGACCACGGGTCAACCGGGCGTGTTTGCGCTTCAAGTGGACGGTGCCCGCCCGGCCACCTCCCCTGCCAATCGGGGGCATGGTAGCAGCCAAGCGCGCTCGCGAGGCAGCCCTGCCTTCGCCGGCTCGGGTGGTCCACGCCGCGATGGTCGGAGAGCGTCCCCTGAGCCCCGGGCGAGAGCGTCCTAGCCGCCACTCTGGCCGCGCCGAGGTTCAGGTGTTGCATTCGACCTCACTTGATCGAGGGTCGAGTGCGGACCGGTACGACAACAGCGGTGATGAGGATGCTGGGTTGCGGGAAGTCCGGAGGGGTCACTCCTCCCCTCCGGTGGCGGCGAACGGGTCGTCAACGGGCAGCTTCAGCTTTGGCTTCGAGGGGGGTGGCGAGGCAGACACAGCCGCGTCTGCTGAGCTACCCACGCCAGCGACGCCGGGGGGAGCTGTCACCATAGCTTCTACATCAAGCTCGGAGCCCGCTCGGCCGGCTCTGCTAGTCGGTGCGAGCAGCACCGCGCCGAGGTCTGCATCACGCGCGGACGCGGACGCGGATAGCGGGGGTGCGTCGGGTGCCCCGTTGATCAAGGGGCGGCTGCTCCCGGGGCACTTCGTCGACTCTGAGGTCGAGGCGGACCTTTACGACGACCTTGCAGGGCGGATCTGCCCCACAGACCTTGAGACCGCTTTCTCCGGGCTATCACCGGCGGATGTGCGAACCGCTTCTAAGTCGGCCCTGACCAAGGTAACATCTTCCCTTGATCTCTCCTTTATGCATGACATCTTTATTGGCGGATCCTAACTGGTGACACCTCTTTGTAGAGCTTCCTCGCGACAGAGCGGTTCTTGGAGATGCACGACGCCGAGGTAGAGGGCAAGATAGCTCGTATCCGGGAGGTGAAGGAACGGGCCAAGGTCGCCGAGGAGAAGGCCGCAGGGGCCCAGGAGAAGCTCTCAGAGGCGGAGGAGGTGATCACCTTCCTCCGCGCCGAGCTTCATACCGCGGGGGTTGAGCGACAAGCTGCCACCGCGCGACAGCAGGAGCTGGACGTCCTGGTGGCCTCCGCCGTTGCAGGGGTTAGCGAACTTGGCGCAGGACTTGGAGTTTCCCTCCCACTTCCTGGCGGTGCTGATGAAGGCGTACCAGCCGCCCGGCTGCGCTGGGTGGCGGCGCTTAGTGCGACCGCGCTGGAGGCGATCCCGGCGCATGCCTGGGACTGCGCCCAGGCTTCCGTCGAGCTGGCGTTCACCTGCTTGCACGAGGCCGGCTGCGACCCCGCAGGCAGGTTTGAGGCGACGGACTTCACCCTCCCGGCAAGGACGAGGATGGAGGGTGCTCGCGCGCACGTCCGGGCTAGTGTCCGGGCCTTCCTGGCACGCGTGTGGGACAGGCGTGGTCTGAAGTACGTTGCTGGGCTCTGGAAGTCCCGGGTCCCCCAAGAGACTCCTGGGGGCTGCCCGCGGGAGCGCCTAGCGGGCAGCCTTCACAGGTGTGAGCTTCACTCTTAGCTTTGTGTTTTTTGCTTACCTTAGCACTGTAGGATTTTGCTTAGTTTTTTTTTGTTAGTACCCGGGCCGCCGTTGTGTCGGCTTGAGCCCTTTAGCCTAGTAGACCATCTTTTGCTAGGGTTTACATGATCGGACATGCTTGGACTTTCCGTTGTAACTCTCATGTAACTTGTTAGTTATTAATGAAAATCCAAAAGATTCACTGAACTTCGCACCTGCTACTTGTAAATTCATGTTATCTGGTTTGTAGAGTGACGGCTTTCGATGGAAGGTGAGCGCGGAGCGCCTGGGGACAGCACCTGCTAGGCCTGAGTCCACCAAATGCTGTGCTTCGCGCGGGTTAATGAAAACCGAGCGGCGGGACGATGACGTGCGTATCTTGAGCGACGCAGAGGTCGTGGTGTTCCTCGTGGGCCTTGCCCAACGCTCCTGATGGGTTTGAGCTTTTCTCATCATAGCCCTGTGGTTATTTCAATTTTTCAATTGTACTAAGTATGTATGCATCTTGTAATAATGGAGGGGGGCATCGATGGGACACGACGTCGTGCCTCATCTCCCATCCGAAAACAACTAGCGCTCGATGGCGTGCTTGAGTGTTGGAAATATGCCCTAGAGGCAATAATAAATTGTTATTATCATATTTCTTGTTCATGATAAATGTTTATACTCCATGCTATAATTGTATTAACCGGAAACATAATACATGTGTGGTTTTATAAACAACACCGTGTCCCTAGCAATGCCTCTATCTGGCTAGCTCGTTGATTAAATGATGGTTAAGGTTTCCTAATCATGGACATGTGATGTCGGTTAATAACGGGGTCATGTCATTAGGAGAATGACATGATGGACAGACCCAAATTAAGTTAGGCAATTCGATCACGTCACAAAGTTCATATTGCATAGCTTTCTATTGTTAAATGTTCCGATCCTTAGACCATGAGATAATGCCGCTCCCTGGTACCGGAAGAATGCTTTGGGGGCATCAACCGTCACGCCGTAACAGGGTGATCATAAAGGTGTCTTTCAGGTATTTCGGAAAGTACTTGTTGAGTTGCATGTATCGAGAGTGGGATTTGTCCATCCATGTGACAGAGAGATATACTCTGGGCCCACTCGGTAAAGCACATTCTGTATCGTTTGCAAGCATGTGACTAAAGAGTTGGTCACAGAGGATGTGGCATTACGGAACGAGTAAAGAGTACTTGCTGGTAACGAGATTGAACTAGGTATGGTGATACCGACGATTGAATCTCGGGCAAGTAAAATATCACGAGACAAAGGGAATGGAATATTCGACATCGTGGTTCAAACCGATAAAGATCTTCGTTGAATACGTGGGAGTCATTATGGACATCCAGGTCTCGCTATTGATTATTGATCGGAGAGGTGTCTCGATCATGTCCACATATTCCCGAACCCGTAGGGTCACACACTTAAGGTTCGTTGACGCTAGGGTATAAAATGAGATATTAATATGGTGAGACCGAAATTTTGTTCGGAGTCTCGGATGGGATCCAGGACGTCACGAGGAGCTCCGGAATGGTCCGGAGATAAAGATTCATATATGGGAAAGTATTTTTAGGGTTCCGGAAAAGTTCAGGATTTTTCCGGTATCGTACCGGGAAGGTTTTAGAAGGTTCCGGGGGTCCCCGGGTGGGGCCCATTTATCCCGGAGGGGTCCACATGGACCAAGGGTACTGCATGAACAGTACACACATGAATAGTATCACGTGAACAGTAACCCCCCAAGGGATAAGATCAAATCCCTTAAAAATAGGAGATAAGATCGAAAGGGGAGGCTTTACTTGGGGGAGGGTACTGTTCACGCGCGTACTGTTCACGCGTGTACTGTTCACGGGTACTATTCCTCCTCCTCCAAGTTTCCTCCTCTATATAAAGGAGGGGAGGGGCAGCCCTCCGGGTAGATCCATCCCAGCCGCCGCCTCCCTCTCTCCCATCTCCTCTCTCTCGTGCGCAGCGCTTGGCGAAGCCCTGTCCGCGAAGAAACCCCACCACCTCCACCACCATGCCGTCGTGCTACCGGAGTTGATCTCATCTACCTCATCTCCCGCCTTGCTGGATCAAGAAGGAGGTGACGTCTTCGAGCCGTACGTGTGCACATCTCGGAGGTGCCGCTCGTTGCGGTACTTGATCGGATTGGAACACGAGGAGATCCCTCTCGCGGCTGGGAGGTATAACCTAGCTGCGGGAGGCTGGGGGTTTCATCGACAACGGTCAAATTCTCCGCTGCGTTGACGTGTTCGTCGAGGGTATGTAGATATGATCTGTCTCTCGTTGCAAACTTCTTCTAGATTGGATCTTGGTTTTCTAGATTGGATCTAGGTTTTCGTTTGCATCTCGTAGGAAAATTTTTTGTTTTCTATGCTACGAATCCCATCAGTGGTATCAGAGCTAGATCTATGCGTAGATGCTTTGTACGAGTAGAACACAATTGGATTGTGGGCGTTGATTCTCTTGTTGCTACCTCTTTTCGTGCACTTTGGATCTTGCGGGATAGTAAGATGAAGCGGCCCGGACCAACTTTACATGTCCTCGCACATGAGACCGGTTCTGCGATCAACATGCAACTTGTATTGCATAAGCAGCTGGCGGGTGTCTGTCTCTCTTGCTATAGTGAGATCTAAATTGCAACTGGAGGCTTGAAGAAGTTAATAGCAATACTTGAATCCACGTTGTGGCTTTGCGTAGGTAAAGAACGGTTCTTGTATGCAGCTCCTAGAAGCCACGTAAAACTTGCAAACAATAAGTAGAGGCGTCTAACTTGTTTTTGCAGGGGCATGTGATGTGGTATAGCCAAAGATGTGATGTGATATATGTGATGTATGAGATGATCATGTTTTGTAATATTTCACGGCTTGCATGTCGATGAGTACGGCAACTGGCAGGAGCCATATGGTTGTCTTTAATATTTTTGTATGACCTGCGTGTCAACTCCAAACGTCATGTAATTGCATTATTTTATCGCTATGGTTAGCAATAGTTGTAGTTGCAACGCGTGGTGGTGACAATCATGTGCGGCGCCCAAGGACCTAGGCGCCATGCTGGTGGTGATGGAGATCATGCCGGTGCTTTAGAGATGGAGATCAAAGGCACAAGAAGAAAAAGGCTATACCATGTCACATTATCTATGCATGTGATGTTTATCCTTTTTATGCATCTTATTTTGCTTGTATGACGACGGTAGCATTATAAGATGATCCCTCACAAAGTAATATCATGTTCATGTTCTCCCTTAGTATGCACCGTCGCGAAAGTTCGCCGTTTCGAAGCACCACGTGATGATCGGGTGTGATAGACTCTACGTTCACATACGACGGGTGTCTCGACGAGCTTAGCATGTGCAGACATGACCTCGGAGCACATGCAGAATACTGGGGTTGTCTTGACGAGCCTAGCATGTACAGACATGGCCTCGGAACACAGCGAACCGAAAGGTTAAACATGAGTCATATGGACGATATAATCAACATGTTGATGTTCACCATTGAAACTACAGCATCTCACGTGATGATCGGACTTGGTGTAGTGGATTTGGATCATGTACCACTAAAACAACTATGAGGGATGTTGAATTTAGTGGGAGTTTATTATCATGAACAACTAATCAAAGTGAATTTGCATAGTTCGTAGTAGTCATTGGCATCCGTTATCTACCTTACACTTAACTTGTTAATTGAGATAAAAAACTGAATTGATCTGGTAGTAATGATACGGAATGGTACCATATTAGTGCCAAGTTAAGATAAAGTCCTATTGCAAACTTTCGGTAACCTGACCTAGCTCCATGTGATTTATAAGTTGTATTAATCCAAGAGCAATGATTCCAATTTAGTGTCTAAAGTCATGTTTGTCTCCGTGAAACTTGATCTACAAAATTGTTTTGAGAATTGAGGAGATTATGAGATAATCTAGGAGCTGAAAGGATTGTTTCAGAAGTGAGCAAGGAGTAACAGATATGTGATATCTAAAACCTTGTTTTGCTGCAAGATGACTGAGTATAATCTAGTGAGAAAGCGTGTGCTCATATTGTATGAGTATATGCAAAGATTGAAGACGCTAGGCATCTTGATTTCTAAATAGTTTGGCACTGAAATTATTCTCGCATACTTCCCTACGAGCTATAGTAGCTTCATCATAAAATGTTATGATGGGATGGATAAAGTGTATGGGTAATTTATTTACCATACTTAAAGATAGCTAAAAGTGGAATCCGAAAGAACGCCAATCATGTGATGATGGTGATCAATTTCAAAGTGCAAGTCTAAGGGTGCTAGTACTTGACTAAAATCCAGACTATGTGCCAATGTGACTGGTGTCATTGTTGATGTTGATAGATTCTTCTAAAAGGAGAGGCGACGCTGAAAGAGGATCTGAAAATATTTGGTAGGAAAAGAAAAGACTGGAAAAGTCCAGCTCAGGTATATAGATGATATACATGTTGTAGATGTATTCTTTGCTAGTAAACAATGTAATTCTTGGGTATGTGATACTAGATCGGTTGGTATGAGTGTCATACAATACAACACGATACAAGAACTACAATGGCCTAAAAGACTAGCAAAAGATGTGGTAGTGATGCACATTGGGAACTAAATAAAAGGGTTTATTATGTTCACCGTCTGCATCCTTTCGAGCCTTTGAGATTGATTATAAGTGCTTAGTAATTATTATTTTGTTTTGGCTTTATGAGAACAATGGTTGTTCAAATTATGGCCATGCTCCATAATGGATGGATCATTTAAATCTTGATGGTAATACCAACATCCATAACACTGACGCTAAAACGCCGCGAGGCTAATGATTTGAATTTCACTTATTTGTGACACCTGTGTTTAAGTCATATTGGAAAGAGATGCATGAAGAAACTCCATGTTGATGGATTTTTGGAATCATGTGATTTTAAATCATTTGACACTTGCAAATCTTGTCTGAAAGGAAGATGACTAAAAATCCGTTTATAGGCCAAAGTTGAACGGGTGACTAACTTTTTGGAAATTATACATAATGATGTATGAAGTACGATATGTGTAGCCGTGTATGGTGGATTCCTCTACTTCATAAACTTCACCGATGATTTGAGTGGATATATATGGATGTATCTATTTGATGAGAAAGAAGTATGAAATATTTGAAAAGGTTCAAAATTCAGCGTGAAGTAGAAAATCATCGTAACGAGAAATCAAATGTCTATGATTGGATTGTAGAGGAGAATATTTGAGTTACGAGTTTAGCGAACATCTGAAGAGTTATGGAATTGTTCCACAACTTGCGCATCCCGGAACGCTATAGAGTGATGGAGTGTCCGAGAGATGTAATCAAACCTTGTTAGACATGGTTAGATCGATGATGTAATTAAATAAAACTGCCGTTATATTTTTGTGGATTATGCTTTAAGAGACTACCGCTTTTACACTGAATAGAGTGCCATCATAATCCATTGAAATGACACCATATGAGTTATGGCATGGGTAGGAACCCAAATTGTCTTTTCTTAAATTTTGGTATGCATAGCATATGTAAAGTGTTTACAACCAAAATCGGATTAAAGATTCTTCAAAGGTTATCCCAAAGAAACTTTTGGGTATTTCTCCTATCACCGAACTGAAGACAAAAGTGTTTGTCACAAAAGGTGGATTTCACGAGAAAGTGTTTCTTGCGAAAAGGTGAGTGGGAGGACAGTGCAGCTCGGCAAGATTGGAGAATCTTTGTCATTAGGTCAGAGTAGCGCAACACCGGAAGTTGTTCTGGAGTTTCCTATTATGACTGAAATGGAAGCCACTACATGTGTTGTAGAGACTTCGGTCGAGATTGCAGCTGAACCGCGTAGGTTAAGGAGACTTTGTACTAAACCAGCGTGTGGTTTGAGAATGAAGTATTGTTGTTGTGACAACGATGGATCTGCAACTTACAAGGAAGCAAATGATGGGCCCTGACTCCGCTGAATGGCTGGACGCCATAAATTCTGTGATAGAGTCCATGTGCGAAAATCAAGTTTGGAACTTGGTAGACTCTCCGGAAGGCATGAAGCCTATCGGACGTAAATGGATCTATAAAATAGACAGACGTGGATGTGTCCATCCATTAAAAGGCTCGACTTATCGCAAAGTGTTTTCGACTAAGTTCAAATAGTTGACTACGATGAGATTGGATCTCCCGTAGCGATACTTAAGTCTGTAAGGATTATTCTAGCAATCACTGCATATTTCAATTAAGAGATATGGCAGCTGGATGTCAAAACTAAGTTCCTTAACAGGAAGCTAACCGAGGATGTATGTGAGATACAACCAAGGGTTTTGTCGATCCAGAGAATGCTAGAAAGGGTATGCAAACTTCAGCGTTCTATTTGAGGACTGAAGCAAGCATCACGGAGTTGGAATTTTCACTTGATGAAATTGTCAAAAGAGTTTGGTTTCATCAGGGACGGTGAAGATGCTTATATATTTACAAGAAAGTAAGTGGGAGCGCTAAGACATATTTCTAATACTTTATGTAGACGACATATAGTTGATTGGAAATTATGTGTCTTTTCTTGATACGGTTGAGATTTCATTAAAATTAGATTTGATGAAAGACTTAGGCTAAACAGCATATTGGGCATCAAAATCTATGGAGATAGATTGAGGCACCGAATATGGTTAAGCCAAAGTGCATAGATGAGATATTGAGTTGGTTCAGTATGGAAACGCCAAGAAAGGGTTCTTGTCGCATGGAAGAGGTTGATGCAAGACTCAGTGTTTTACAAACACTTGATGAGCTAAACGCATGAGCATTTTTTTTGTAATCATGTACGCCATGCTATGCACACAAACCAGATATGTCGTATGCTCTGAGTGTTACGGGCATATACCAGAATGATCACATGTTGATCTTTGAACAATACTATGAATATCCTTAAGTACTTTGGAAGAACTAAGGATATGTTTTGTATGCAGAGGTGACAAACGGTCCATTGTAAGGTGTTACATCGGTGCTAGTTTTGTTACAGATACAAACAATTTATCTGAATTAGGCTATGTGTTTAATAAAAGGTGGCACAATGGGCTGGAAGGAGGTTCCATGCTGGATTTGGATGAATTCCAAAGTTAAACATTTTGATGGATTCCACAAACGAAGGCTGAGTATATCGTTGTTTTAACAATGACAAAGGAGGATGTTTGAGTCAAGAAGTTCGTTATCGAACTTGGTGTAGTTCCAAGTGAGCCAGTACTATGAAGCTCTATTGTGCGACAATGGTGGCAACATAATTCAGGATGAGGAATTAAGGTCCCACCAAGTGACCAAACATATACAATGCCAACTCATTCGAGAATGAGTGATGCGTGGAGACGCAAAAGATTTGCAAATACATGGACCTGAACATGTCAGATCCATTGATAAAGTTTACCACATGCAAAGCATATGAATAACACCGGAATGCCATAGGTGTTAAGTGCTTACTTATTGACTAGATTATTGACTCTAGTGCAAGTGGGAGACTGTTGGAAATATGCCCTAGAGGCAATAATAAATTTGTTATTATCATATTTCTTGTTCATGATAAATGTTTATACTCCATGCTATAATTGTATTAACCGGAAACATAATACATGTGTGGTTTTATAAACAACACCGTGTCCCTAGCAATGCCTCTATCTGGCTAGCTCGTTGATTAAATGATGGTTAAGGTTTCCTAATCATGGACATGTGATGTCGGTTAATAACGGGGTCATGTCATTAGGAGAATGACATGATGGACAGACCCAAATTAAGTTAGACAATTCGATCACGTCACAAAATTCATATTGCATAGCTTTCCATTGTTAAATGTTCCGATCCTTAGACCATGAGATAATGCCGCTCCCTGGTACCGGAAGAATGCTTTGGGGGGCATCAACCGTCACGCCGTAACAGGGTGATCATAAAGGTGTCTTTCAGGTATTTCGGAAAGTACTTGTTGGGTTGCATGTATCGAGAGTGGGATTTGTCCATCCATGTGACAGAGAGATATACTCTGGGCCCACTCGGTAAAGCACATTCTGTATCGCTTGCAAGCACGTGACTAAAGAGTTGGTCACAGAGGATGTGGCATTACGGAACGAGTAAAGAGTACTTGCCGGTAACGAGATTGAACTAGGTATGGTGATACCGACGATCGAATCTCGGGCAAGTAAAATATCACGAGACAAAGGGAATGGAATATTCGACATCGTGGTTCAAACCGATAAAGATCTTCGTTGAATACGTGGGAGTCATTATGGACATCCAGGTCTCGCTATTGATTATTGATCGGAGAGGTGTCTCGATCATGTCCACATATTCCCGAACCCGTAGGGTCACACACTTAAGGTTCGTTGACGCTAGGGTATAAAATGAGATATTAATATGGTGAGACCGAAATTTTGTTCGGAGTCTCGGATGGGATCCAGGACGTCACGAGGAGCTCCGGAATGGTCCGGAGATAAAGATTCATATATGGGAAAGTATTTTTAGGGTTCCGGAAAAGTTCAGGATTTTTCCGGTATCGTACCGGGAAGGTTTTAGAAGGTTCCGGGGGTCCCCGAGTGGGCCCACTTATCCCGGAGGGGTCCACATGGACCAAGGGTACTGCATGAACAGTACACACGTGAATAGTGTCGCGTGAACAGTAACCCCCCAAGGGATAAGATCAAATCCCTTAAAAATAGGAGATAAGATCGAAAGGGGAGGCTTTACTTGGGGGAGGGTACTGTTCACGCGCGTACTGTTCACGCGTGTACTGTTCACGGGTACTATTCCTCCTCCTCCAAGTTTCCTCCTCTATATAAAGGAGGGGAGGGGCAGCCCTCCGGGTAGATCCATCCCAGCCGCCGCCTCCCTCTCTCCCATCTCCTCTCTCTCGTGCGCAGCGCTTGGCGAAGCCCTGTCCGCGGAGAAACCCCCACCACCTCCACCACCATGCCGTCGTGCTACCGGAGTTGATCTCATCTACCTCATCTCCCGCCTTGCTGGATCAAGAAGGAGGTGACGTCTTCGAGCCGTACGTGTTCACATCTCGGAGGTGCCGCTCGTTGCGGTGCTTGATCGGATTGGAACACGAGGAGATCCCTCTCGCGACTGGGAGGTATAACCTAGCTGCGGGAGGCTGGGGGCTTCATCGACAACGGTCAAATTCTCCGCTGTGTTGACGTGTTCGTCGAGGGTATGTAGATATGATCTGTCTCTCGTTGCAAGCTTCTTCTAGATTGGATCTTGGTTTTCTAGATTGGATCTAGGTTTTCGTTTGCATCTCGTAGGAAATTTTTTTGTTTTCTATGCTTCGAATCCCATCATTGAGAGCGGTCGTCTCTTTAATAATAATAAGAAAGATATGTCGCTGGGTACTCGATGCCACGCTTTTATGCCTCATTCAAAAGTACTTACCGTTTGAGACGGCTCAACCCCGCGGTGAGTTCATCGTCGCACGATCCCGGGGGGAGGGGACACTCTATCCCGGATGGAGATGGCTCGACATCTCGGGGAGCTTATCGTCGCACGACCCCGGAGGGAAGGGACACTCTATCCCGGATGGAGATGGCTCGACATCACGGGGAACTTATCGTCGCACGAGCCCGGAGGGAAGGGACACTTTGTCCCGGATGGAGATGGCTCGACATCTCGGGAGCTTATCGTCGCACGACCCCGGAGGGAAGGGACACTCTGTCCCGGATGGAGATGGCTCGACATCGCGGGGAGCTTATCGTCGCGTGACCCCGGAGGGAAGGGACACTCTATCCCGGATGGAGATGTTGGAACCTGTTTCAAAGGGGCATGATGCCACCGTTCTGAGTTTTTATCGAGGCTTAACAAGGCTCGAAGGCCAATTACAAAAGGCGGCAAGGGCAGACGCGGCGGCCTTAACCCAGGCAAACGAACTAGCAGGGGCAGCAACCGACGCAGCGGTCTCTGCCCTAGCTGTACTACCCAAAATACAAGACTGCCGACGTAGCGGCCATATCTAGAAGAACTGGAGCTACACATAGTACTTGCGGAGATTGTTAGCGTTCCAGCTGTGCTTCAGCTCGACCCCGTCGAGGGTTGCTAGGCGGAACGCTCCCGGGCGAGTGGCACGAACCACCTCATACGGTCCTTCCCACTTCGAGCTCAGCTTGCCGTCGGCCCTCTGGATTCGCCTTCTTCTTGAGTACGAGGTCACCGACGCGGATGGGTCGTGGGCGAACAGTTTTGTTATATGCCTTCGCCATGGTGGTCTGGTACCGATCGATGCTGAGAGCAGCTTCCTGTCGGATGGCATCTAGCGTTTCGAGGGACACCTCTTGGGAATCTCCGTCGACGGCCGTTGCGGTGCGCAGGGACCCGATCTTGATTTCTTCGGGGGTCACCGCCTCCTCTCCATATAATAACTTGAAGGGAGTGAGGCCGGTGGCCCAACTGGCCACCGTGCGGGTGGACCACAAGACGCTAGGGAGCTCATCCGCCCAGAGGCCCTTGGGCAAGTCGAAGAGGCGTTTATGAAGGCCTGAAAGGATGATTCCGTTGGCCCGCTCGACTGCGCCATTCGCCTTTGGATTGGCCACAGAGGCGAAGCACAGGTTGATGCCGAGGTCGATGCAGAATTCCGAAAGGGAGTCGCGTCGAACTGAGTCCCGTTGTCAACGGTGAGTTCCCTTGGGACGCCGAAGCGGCAAATGAGGTTCTTCCATACGAACCTCTGCACGGCTGCCGATGTTATCTTGGCTAAGGGCTCGGCCTCGATCCACTTTGAGAAGTAGTCGACGGCGACGACGACGAACTTGTATCCGTGACTCCTCGATCCAAACGGGCCGACAAGGTCGACGCCCCAGCGGGCCAGCGGCCACGATGGTGGGATGGGCTGTAGCTCGTTCGCAGGGAGCTTCGTGCCTCGCCCCATCCATTGGCACGCGGGGCATGTTCTGACGAGGCTTTGGGCGTCGCGATGGGCGGTGGGCCAATAGAACCCTTGACGGAACGCTTTGGATACCAAGGCGCGCGGGGCGAGGTGCGACCCGTACAACCCTTAGTGAATTTCATGGACTAGCTCGAGTCCCTCCTCCTTGGAGACGCACCGAAGGTAGGGTGTGCATACCCCGCGCTTGTAGAGAGCGTCGCCATGGATGACGAAGCCCCGGGCCCGACTCTTGAGCCTCCGTGCCTCGACGGGGCCGGCGGGCTCCATCTCGTCTGAGAGGTAACTCAGGACGGGGGTCCTCCAGTCTTGCTCGCCAACGAGACACACCTCGGGGAGCCCTTTCGTGGCGGGCTCCGAGATCACTTCGTAGAAAGCCCCTTGGGGGATTTCGGTCTTCGTGCTTGTGGCTCTTGCAAGGATGTCGGCGTCGGTGTTCGCAGCACGTGGGGTGCTGCGAACGGTGATGCCAGTGAAGTGCTTCTCCATGGCCCGGGCCAGAGCCAAGTACTTGATCATCTTGGGGTCCTTGGTCTGGTAGCTTTTGTCAATATGGCCAGTGACGAGCTGCGAGTCGCTCTTGACGACCATCCTCCGCACACCCGAGGCGCGTGCCTTTCGGAGACCGAGGAGGAGCGCCTCGTATTCTGCCCCGTTGTTAGTGGTCTGGAACTCGAGGCGCGCGCTGTAAGAGGTGACATTGCCCTCCGGGGACTCAAGGATTGCTCCAGCGCCGGTGCCTTCCGAGCACCATGAGCCATCGACGTAAATCGTCCACAGCGGGTCTGAGGGGGTTGGAGGCGCGGCATGCCCCGACGGGGCCCATTCTGCCAGGAAGTCCGCCAGCACCTGGGACTTGATTGCTGTCCTTGGCACAAATTCGATGGAGAATGGGGCAAGCTCGGCCGACCACTTGCCCACGCGCCCGGACGCTTCCTTGTTGCGAAGCATCTCGCCGATGGGGAAAGCCGACGGCACTCGGACCGAATGAGCGAGGAAGTAGTGTCGCAGCTTCCTTGACGCCATGAGGAGCGCGTACACGAGCTTCTCCAGCTCGGTGTACCGCACCTTTCCGCCCTGCAGCGCCTCAGACACATAGTAGACGGGATGTTGGGTTTTGTCCTTTTCTTTGGTGAGGACGGCGCTCACTGCCGTCGGGGTGGCTGCGAGGTAGAGCAACAACGCCTCCCCGGGACAAGGGCTCTGCAGCAGGGCGGCGAGGCAAGGTATGCCTTCAACTCTTCCAAGGCGGCTTGGCTTTCACTCGTCCACTCAAACCTGGAGGATCCGCGCAGCGTCTTGAAGAACGGGAGTCCTTTTTCAGCCGAGCGAGAGATGAACCTCCCCAACGCGGCGAGACGCCCTGTCAGTTTCTGCACTTCCTTAACATTTTCTGGTGGTCGCATGTCGAGCACTGCTTGTATTTTTGCCGGGTTGGCCTCGATACCCCTTGCTAACACAAGGAAGCCGAGGAGCTTCCCCGCCTGGACCCCGAACACGCACTTCTCCGGGTTGAGTTTCATGCCCGCCTTCTTTAGGTTGTCGAATGTCTCCCGCAAGTCTGCGGCGTGGGTGTCGGCGAGGGCGCTCTTGATGACAATGTCGTCAACGAAGGCCTCAATGTTCCGCCCTATCTGAGACGCGAGGGCCTTACACACGAGCCGTGCGAAGGTTGCGCCGGCGTTCTTGAGCCCGAAGGCCATTCGAACATAACAGAATGTCCCGGAGGGCGTGATGAAGCTTGTTTTCTCTTCGTCTTCTTTGGCCATCCACACCTGGTGGTACCCGGAGTACGCATCCAGGAAACTCATAAGCTCGCATCCCGAGGTGGCGTCGACCAGCTGATCGATCCGTGGGAGTGGGAAGTTGTCCTTTGGACATGCGCGGTTGAGGTTGGTGTAGTCAACGTACATGCGCCACTTCCCATTGGCCTTCTTGACGAGAACGGGGTTGGCGAGCCAGTCCGGGTACATGACCTCACGGATGACCCCGGCTTTATAGAGCTTGTCAACCTGCTCACGGGCCGTGGCTTGACGTTCTACGCACATTCTCCAGAGCTTCTGCTTCACCGGGCGTGCGTCCGGCTTGACGTATAGCCGATGCTCAACAATTTCCCTGGGCACGCCAGGGAGGTCTTCGTGCTCCCATGCGAAGAGGTCACGGTCGTCCCGGAGTGCGCTGAGCAGGGCCTCTGCGACCTTTGGGTCGAGGTTCGCCCCAACGAGCACCGTCTTGATCGGATCTTCCTCTGTCAGTGGTACCGCACGTGTCTCGCTATCGGGCTTGGGCTTTGGGACCCACCACCCGGATGTTGGGGGGTCGGTAGCCCCTGGCATGGTCCTTTCAGTTTCGGCCTCAGCGTGAACGGTGTGGACATAGCGAATGGCCGCCTAGATGTCGTTGTCAATTTTGCGGGATAAGTCTTGATCGCCTCGGACGGTAATGACATCACGAGGGGACGGGATCTTCATACAGAGGAAAGCATGGTGAGGGATGGCACCAAACTTGTTCAATGTGACCCAGCCGAGGATAACATTGAATTGGTAGGGGAGATCGACCACGTCGAAGACGATAGTCTCTTGACGCTTGCACTCCCCTTCTCCAAACTCCACCGGGAGCTCAACCTTCCCGAGCCCCGGGACTGGCTCGCCTCCGAAGCCCAAGAGCGGGATGCCTGCGGGGGCGAGGCATGCCTGCGGTATCCCCATCTCTGCGAGGGTGGATGCGAATAGTATGTCAGCCGAGCTTCCTCCGTCGATGAAGACACGACGCACCTCACAATCGTTTTTGATCGCCGAGATAACGAGGGTGTCGTGATGGGGCAGGCTGATTCCTGCCGCGTCCTCGGGGCCGAAGGTCACCGTGGCACCGACCCACAGAGGTAGCTCGGTGGGTGGCGACGAGTTGATGTGTTGCACCTGTCGGGTGTAGGCCCGACGTTGCCGCTTGGACGGGAATGTGTGGGCGTGGCCACCAGTGATGGCGTGCACGATGCGGCGTCGCGGATCATCAACTTGCTTCGGTGGCTCCCTAAGGAGCGGAAGCGGCGGCGGAGGCGGCAGGGCCTGACGCTCTTGAGCTACCGCGCGATCGTGTCGCGGGGCGTCGGTTCTTGTGGCCAGCCCGCGCTGCTTGATCGCGCGAGCGGCGGCGACTAGGTCACATTCCGCGGTGGTGTGGAAGACCCAGCCGTGGAGCTCGCAGAATACTCGGTTGTCTCCGCCGGGCCTTCGTCCTCCGCTTCCGCTGTTACCGCCTCTTCCACGCCCGGAGTCGATTCCGTGCCCCTGGCCTTGGCTGCGACCTCCGTGCGGGTAAGCTTGGCCGCGGGAGTCTCGCTCGGGACGGCCCGACTCGCGGCCGCGGGAGTCCTGCTCGGGGCAGCCCGGCTCGCGGCTCCGGTCGACGTTACGTGCCTGCTTGGTGGGACGGCACTCTTCCTCTTCCACGTGGTATACATCCTTCTGCCTTCTGGCGCGCCGGTCATAGGCTTCCGCTTTCGGCCCGGCCCAGACTGCAAGGGCCTGTGCTTCTGCCTGCCTGCGGGTCTTCCCGTCCTCAGACTTGGAGTAGGTGCGCATGATCTCGTACAGCTCTGCGACCGTCTTGGGCTCCTTCCTATCGAGCTTTCCTGCCAAGTCGTGGTTATAGATCGCGTGGCGGGCGGCCTCGCACACGCTCTTGTCGGTGATGTCTGGGATCTGGCACTGTATTTGAGCAAAACGTTGCGTGAAGTCCCGTATCGACTCGTCGGGGGTCTGTTTGAGGGAAAACAGGTCCGAGGCGGTGACCTCCTTATTCCGATGGGCTATGAAGTGGCTGGTGAGCTTGTCGCGGAGTTGTTCCCATGAATACACCGAGAGAGGAGCCAGCCCGAGGTACCATTTCCGGGCCAGGCCGAAGAGCACCAGCAGCAACCCCTTGGCCATGATTGCTTCGCCGCCCCCCGCCGAGGACACAGCGGTCTCGTACACCCTGAGGAACTCGACGGCGTCAGTGTTCCCGTCGAAGCTGGCGATACCGGGCGCTCGATACTTGCTTGGCCACGGTGTTGCTGCTAGTCCTGGGCTCAGCGGGTTGTACACGTCGGTGAGACCCGGGGCGTTCGAAGACGGGGGGTAGGCTCTGATCTCGGGTTGGTGCGGGGCGACGTTGGTGGGCCGCCCGGCTATCCATTCCGGGTGGTGGAGCTCTGGGCGCGGCGGAGGCGCTGGGACCCACGGAGGGTAGCGTTTCGCCAAGAGATGCGGTGAGGCCGGGGCCTGCCCGCCCGGCTGCACGACGAAGTGATGGAAGGGTTGGTGACTGGGGCCTTCCCCCGCGCCATAAAGGGACGCCGCGGCCATCTCCCGGCTAGCCTCCAACTGATGCCGCAGGGCTGCGGCCTCCTCGGCGCATGCTGGTGCGGGAGGAATCGCTCCTGCGCGGCTGTCGGCCATGGCTTGGCGGAGGATGGTGGCTTCCTGCGCTCCTGCTGGGGATGGCAACCTGGCGCGTGCCTGGGCTTCTGCTACTTCCTACATGACTTCCTCCGCGGCGAGGGTGTTACGGCGGGTCTGCTCCCGCGCTTCGGCTAAGGTCTCGTCCAGGCGGCGTCGCACTGCCGCTGCCTCTGCCGCTTCGGGGATCGGTGGGGGAGCCGCCGCGGTCCTCGCGGCGTCGCGCTCGGCGTGAAGCAAGCCTACCTCGGCGCGAGCATTGTTCGAAGCTTGGAGGGCCTGGAGGGCCTCTGCCTTTGCCCTCACGAGCTCCTCCCTGAGCTCGTTAGCCTCGCGCCTCAAGGTTTCGGCCTCCGTCTCGACGCACGCCTCTGAGTTCGCCGCGTCGATCGCGGCTGCGGGGAGTCCGGCAGCGTGGACGTCGGTCGACGAGTCGTCGGCTCGAAGGTTAGTGGCCGACGGGTTGCTGACGCGGGCGTCGCCAAGCTCTGCGGCGACAGCCGTGTTGTTTGTCCTTGCCCGACGCGTTGGGTTCGGTGTGCGGGGTACAATCGTCCTGGTCGCGCTCTTTTTCCTTGGCGCCATGGCTTTTCACTCGGCTCCCCACGGTCGGCGCCAACTGTCGTAGATACAAGTCTAGACAGTAAACTTATGGCACCCCCGAACGGCTACAGCGACCGTCGACGGTGCACAGCGAGTACGAACGAGTATGACCCACCGAACGTCCGTCGAGTTAAAGGACAACACCCGTACGATGGGATGAAACACAAGCCGTGTACGAGGGGGCGAAACCCCTCTGGTGTACGATGAAGTGAAAGTTACTCTTCTATTGAAGCAATGTGCTAGGGTTACAAGATTTTTCTCCCTCTCCTCTCTACCCCTAGGGGGGTATTTATAGGGTTGGAGGATGGAAAAGGTGAGATTACAATTTTGCCCTCACATGAGAGGGACTTCTACAAGGGCGTGGTCATCATTTTCCGTGCATAGAAGATATTTTTAGGAGAATATTCTAGGCATCTTCGGGGAATATTCTCCGGCATCTTTGGTGACGATGCCGGCGCAGACCTTGACGACGACGAACACCGGGACAGTCGTTGGCGATGTCGGTGTAGTCCTCGTTTTGGCGGTATTGACGACGTAGACTTCGACGATGACGGACGTCGAGGATGTCGATGACGTCGAGGTTGCCCTTGGTGACGAGAGGTTTCCCTTGGCGGTATTGACGACGTAGACTTCGACGATGACGAATGCCGAGGTTGCCCTTGACGGTGTTGACGTAGTCCGCGATGACGGCGAATACTGGGGCTTATCTTGATGGTGTCAGTGTGGTCCTTGATAGTACATGCGGAAGGCTTTGAAGACGGGCTAGCGCGGGGACCCCTACTCTAACAAATTTAAACTCAATACTTAACGATCCAACAAAGTAAATAAAATATGACAAAAACTACAAATAATAGTACGGAAGAGTACCAAATCAATTGTTTGGTTCATCTGTGCCTCCCATGACTTGATCAACACTAGAAGAGGAACCAACACCTTCAAGACATCAAAAATATAATTTCATAAGGAAAGTCATAAACATCAAGTGAAATAGTTAATCATTGATACAAATATAAAAACTTACCACTACGACTACGACGAGGTAAAACCCCTTTGCGAGACCTATAGGATTGAAAACGATATAAAATATCATCGTCATCAATACTTGCAAATAAATCTCGCTCAATATAGCACACCATGCTATAATTCATCCAATCATCACCCATCTTATTCCTCAACTCAATTGTATTTGACTATTTCTACAACAATTGATAACAAAATGTCAGGTTGTCGAAGGGTAGTGTCGTGGCATTTGAACGAACAACCAGTGTGTTCTGCTGCAAGCATTTCGAGCTAACCTACTTAGCATCACTATTAGTGACCCGGAAAAATATTTCAATGTACTCTTATCTTTTCTTTTCTTCGTTTTTCGACTCCAAAACACAAGTATTATATCTGAAACATTTCCGGATAAGCATTTGCTGCTTATGTAATTTGACAAACAACTTTGTCCAATGCATATGGTGTTATTTGGAGGCACATCCAGAAGTTGGTACTCGTAACAATTTTGAAAATTCAATGTCTACCACTATTCGGTGGACATTGTTCAGAAACAATTTGATTGGCATGACACTAAATGGATAGATGAGCTTTAGTTACCCTCGTATCAGATATTGTGTTTCAAGTTCCGAACCCAAATTGGTTTTCAACCAATTGTGACCAGTTTCCAATCGGTTTCAGTGATTCTGGTTAAAAGATTATGTGGTTTGCACATCTAAATGATTGAGTGAAAGCCTGAAAGGTCTAAACTCTAAACAGAAGTAATGATAAGTGCATGTGATTAACTCATTTCCAATATGTCAGCCAACACAAATATATATTCATTACTTCATTAGCCCGAGCAAAAACGATATATTGTATAAACTGGAAAGATATGTACTCTTTGGCTCAAATAAAAATCCAAACTAGCCTAAACAATCATAGTTCCATGCTGCTTTAGTGCCTCGGTCACTAAATTGCCAGTTCAAAAGAAGAAGAAAACAAAATACGCAGATGAGACTGAAAAACTAGCACGCAAAGGCACCAAAACTCCACACCCAGCGCCCCCAAACGCAAGCCAGGAATCCGACAGCGACAGAGGCACAGAGCACACGAGGAGCTGAACTGCAGAAGGCCACACTCACCGCAGACCGCGCTGCCGCTTGCCGCCGGCCCGCCGCCATCCCCGCCGCTCCTCCCCCTCCTCCTCAGATCGTCCGCATCAGCCAGCCACCACCAACCAGCGCCGCAGGCTGGCTGCAGAGGCGGAGGGGGAGGGAGACCGACCGGGGAGCGAGGGAGGCGAGGTGCCGACCACCAGGGCACCAGGCGGGAGGCAGGAGCAGGCGAGAAGCGGCGGAGCTGGGCGTGGGAGCGAGAGCAGCAGTGGCGGAGCCGGCGCGATGCGGGAGCGGCAGCAGCAGCGGCGGCGCGTGCGTGGGCCTCTACCTCTGTGCCCCGGGCAGGAATTTTTTGGTTGCCCTGCAATTTTTTGCTAACCCCGGGCCGTGAGCCCTGGTGCCCTGCAATTTTTTGCCACGCCCCGGGCCGTGGCCCTGGTTGCCCGGGGCCCAGCTCCGCCCCTGTCTATGATGACGGCAGACATTATAGACGAATGCAGCCAATTTATGAAGACAACACATCTAAATGGCCGGAGTCACAACACCCATATGTGATGACCTGTAGCCCGAACAACCAAGTGACACAGGAGCCAGGTCATCACAAACGAGCTATATGACAAGCCCGTCTGTGGTGAATATACCCTCTGAATAGGGAGTGCCCCAGCAATCCCTATCTCTTCTCACCTAAAACAAAACACATATATAATATCCCTGATCCCCACCCCTCCACCCCAAGTGATACCAGCATCAAAACTTACGCAGTTCATATCACATCTCAGAATTTAAAAATTCACATGACATACACATAGTTCACATCACATAACATCACAAAATTTGAAAATTCACATCACATATATACATATTGTTCACGTCGCATGTCAAATTACAATCTCGATGCAATTTCTAAACTTCCGTCCAATAGAACTTACCATCCGATTTTAGGACTTGACTATTCAAGAAGTAGCAAAAATCCCCCCCCCTCTCCTGAATGTGGGCGAGTTCCTTTGTGGTCATCTGAACAGTCGCAATAGTCCACTCATATCAGTTAGAAGATTAAATTCATACAGCATAGAAACAGAATAAATGAAAAAAAATTACATGATATACCTTCTTTTTTTTCATGTATGAAATAAAATCATCAAAAACCAACTATATTTGGTGGGCAACGTAAAATCCACACAAATTCGTTTTTGCAGGTTGTTGTTTGCACTGAAGAAAACAAAAGTTGATTCATTAGTCTACAATATTAATACAAAGTGTGCTAAAAGAATGTTTTAGTTATCAAGTAGCTATATACATACCAAAAAGTCGAAATGGTGGTAAGCTTCGACGTCCAGCTCTGTGTTTTCCTCCACGTGATGTGTACTACAGCCACACGCGACATGGCAAGTAAAGTTACCATTGGCATATTATGGGGAAATTAGAGTTACTCCTGGAGTTAGATATTTGCTTACTCGTTTATCACATCCATAATAGACCAGTTGCGACTTGGCTTCGCACCAATGTAGGAATCAAAGTAAAAAACCTTGTTCTAGACAGGAATGATTGTGATCAAAACCCAACGATAGCTGCATAGGGAATCAAGGTCATTAATTACACCCAAGTTCGTTTTATAAACTAAAACGGTTTCGTCAATGATAGTGTAGCACTTACCCATTGGGTATATGAAAACATTGTACGAATAGAGTAATTGTTGATCAAAGACTTATTTTAACCAATCAAAATACGCCTTATATACCTGGATGGAGGGAGCATATGCCTACCAGCTGAAGAAATTGTTGGAAAAATAACATTGCAAAATCAAGCCATCCTTGTTCGCCGCGTGGCCAGCATCTCCAAGCAAGCCCTGTCTCCAATTCTTACCCTGGTTTTTTTTTCCTGAAACTTCCATTTGAGACATTCTCAATTTTAAACTTTTTTTTTCAAAATTTAAGTTGGAGAACCCCAAATTTTTAGCTTGAAGATTTTAACTTTTACATGAAAATGGTCTGTTTTCCAAATTGAAAATTTTCATAAATTTTAACTAAAAAATTCCAAAGAAACGAATTTGAGAATTAGGGTATAGCAAACCTACCCAAACGGGTGGAGACGGCGTGCGGAGAAGAGACATTGGCAGCATGAAGAAGGGGCGGAACACGTCGGTGGTAACGAAGAAACGAGCAGGAGTGTCCTTGCGGGTGGGCTTATTTCTTTTTCTGAGAGAAAGTTGGGTGGGCTTGGAAAGGATAATATACGGCCATTTTCTTCTCTTCATGTTGGGCATAATCCACAGCCCAAGCCCATCCATTGCCTCCCAAAAGGAGCCCATCAGTATCCATTCCCAACACTTCCTCGACCACTCTC
This sequence comes from Stipa capillata, assembly GCA_019208055.1. Taxonomy (NCBI): domain Eukaryota; kingdom Viridiplantae; phylum Streptophyta; class Magnoliopsida; order Poales; family Poaceae; genus Stipa; species Stipa capillata. Next base: position 32,146 of record JAGXJF010005053.1, on the reverse strand, counting down.
TGTTTTCCACCACACCACACTAGCCATCCATTTCCGTACTTGCCCGCTCCGCCTCCGAAGCTTCCAGCTCCACCAGCACCAGGGTTTAGCTAGGGTTCTGCTCCTATCCCCAACCGCCCCCACAGCCATGGCCGGCGCCGTCTCCGTCGGAGAGGACGACGCCGCGTGGGAGCGCGCCATCACCGCCGCCGTCAAGAACGCGCCCCTCTCCCCCTTCTCCGCCCCCAAAACCCTAACCCTCGACGGCGCCGTCAAGTCCTCCACCGGCCGCCTTCCCTCGCCGGCCCTCTTCAACCGCTTCCCCTCCCTCGAGGAGCTCTCTGTCGCCGGCGCCCGCCTCTCCTCGCTCGCCGGCCTTCCCCGCCTCCCTGCCCTCCGCCGCCTCTCCCTCCCCGACAACCGCCTCTCCGGCGCCGAGTCCCTCGCCGCCGTCACGGAGTCCTGCGGAGGAACCATCCGCCACCTCGACCTGGGCAACAACCGCTTCGCCGAGGTCGAGGAGCTCGCGCCGCTCGTACCGCTCGGCGTCGAGTCCTTGGACCTGTACCAGTGCCCCGTCACCAAGGTGAAGGGGTACAGGGAGAGAGTGTTCGGGCTGATTCCCAGTTTGAAGTACTTGGATGGGGTAGATGCCAAGGGCAACGACCGCCTGGAGACCGATGAGGAAGAGGACAACGAGGATGATGATGATGAGGAGGAGGACGAGGTGGAGGGAGGTGAGGAGGGTGAAGGGGAAGGAGAGGAAGATGACGGAGAGGAAGGGGAAGGAGATGAAGAGGATGGAGAGGAAGAGGAAGGAGATGAAGAGGAAGATGCTGATGAGGTAAGATTGTTCTAATTCCTGTGCTCTTTTAGAATCAGTATTGGTATTCGATTAAACTGTTGCGATATAACCTTTGCATAGTTTACAAGTAGCTAAACGATAAATGAGCTATATCAATAATGGTATACCAGTGCACTGCATGCTTTGGATTTCACTCAATCAACGAATTGTTGCTCGTACTGTTAAGAATGGTCATTGGAGAACGCATGATGCTATGTTTGACCTGTAGTGCCTTGTACAATTTCATATCTGGATGTGATTGGTTTAAGCATAACTAGGTTTGTAATCTTTGTGTTGTTCATTGTGAATTGAGTTTTTTATTCAGTTTGTTTAGTACTGTATCTTAGCAACCAGACCATTTTACACCTTGAACAGCTGTCTGTTTTAGTAATTCTCCCCATTTCTTGAAAATTCAGTACTATAGGATGCTGTACTTTGAAATGAATGGCTAAAGTGACAACAAATGGTTTCACAATTTACATACGTAGTGGCTGGCCAAAGGCCAAAAGAGTAGTTCCATAATTATCAGAGTTATGATTTTGGTATGGAGAAAAATTGCCTCCTTTTTTCCTCTTTTGTGACTGACTTTAACCTAAAGCAAAAGCCACAAATTAGATGGTTGCTCCACTAAGCTGTATTGTTTGTCACGGCATTTTGGAAGTTATTTTTTACAAGCTAGGAATAAATGTCCCGGTTTTTTGCATTCATTTTGTCGGGCAATCTGCAGTAAAATCCTAGAACAAGGAGGATTTGTCTTCTATCAGTACTTTCTTAATACTTTTGTGCTTCTGTACATCTTCACAGATTGGGTATTGCAAAGTTTCTACATGTTTGGTTAATTTGCTGCTTGTCCAGTGTTATGGATTGCAATCTGCATGACCTATTATTTTCTTGTTTGTCTTAATACTCCACATGCTGAGTTTACAGTACGAAGATCTACTCTTGAGCCACTTTTACTTTTATTAGTACCTTTGATTTATCCATTTTGGGGCCCAACGGCAACAACATCATGCATATTTTTTTCCTCAAAGACGGTAACATTGACAGGGCTCTGTTTACACAGTTGTAGCTTGCTCTTGTTGTTCCTTTGCAAAACTTGTAACTGTCATGGCTCTATACAAAGCCAAATGGGAATGTTCTGATAGAGAACCATTCTTACCAAATTCTTCATTGGCTTCCCTGCGTCGTGATAGAGTGTACCAGTAGTCCTTAAACGAACAACAACTGAAACTTGATGTTTTGGTCAAATAATTTGGACAGCCTAATGCTGTAGTACTACACATTATATTTTGCCTACAATTATGTACTTCTATCAGCTCATTTTAGTTGTACCTTTTTTAGGCTGAAGATGAAGATGATGAAGCCGAGGAAAACGGACCAGATTCTGTTGCGGAGGACGAAAGCAAAGTGACCAATGGAAGCAAGGAGTCTACAGGATCCGCGCTGCCAAGCAAGAGGAAAAGGGACAATGAAGATGACACTAATGGAGACAACTAATTTGGTTCCGAGAATGGTTTTGGTTGGACTTTGCAAGCTCCTTGCAAAGGTTTTGGTGTTTGGATGCTTTTCAGAGGCTCCTTTCGGGACGTGAAGAAGACTTGGCTAGTTTTCTAAGATGACAATTGGCAAATAATTTTCTGGAAGTTCTCTAATTTAATTCAAGATTCGTGTATCCTACATCCTGCTCCTTCCTGTGAATTTTTCGATGCTACAACTTGAGATACAGGTTCAGGACATGCTGATTCTGGTTCTGCATATGTTCAATTATTATCATGATTGTAATATAAAGGTGTTCCGTTTTCCATCCTGCTTGCGTCAATTTAAATTTGCTGGCTGTTACATCGTAACGGCCAGAATAGCGTCGGCGGCCTGGCTGGTGCTAGGTCTGGGCATCCGGCGGAGAAACTGTCCTGCCCTGGAAATGGAAATTATGCCGTCCGAGGTTATGGGCTAACTGGACCAGACCAGAGGAACACCGTCGGTGTGGAACTCCTGGATTCAACATCCACCTTGAGCTTCTCTGCGTCCAGGAGAACCGGGCAGACAGGCCTACGATGCTTCACGGCGAAATTTCAGGCTTTGCAGCGCCATCAAAGCCTGCAACAAGCTCATGGAAGAAGACGACTAGCCTCTGCGACTGGACCAGCAACAAACTCATGTCGTGACTTCTGTTGATCGCAGAAATAAACATAACTAGAAGGGGAAAGTATCATCGGGTTCGACGATCAATAGTAGTTTTTAAAGTTCTAAATGTCTCTTCAAAAATTGGTCTGCTTGAGCAATTTGTGATTTCGGCCGAACTGTTCCTTTTTTTAAACAACATTATCACTTGCATGCATTCAGTCCATAGGATGGTTCGGCTACTTGAAAAAACAAAGTACATTCGACAGACATCGAACAACTTGATCGGTCACCTTTAAAATTTTATAAAAATATTTTTTAAAATTAATAACATTGATATTATATATATATCTACAATATTACGAAATTTCAAATCCAGGTTCAACCCATGGCTCGAGAAACAAGAAAGACAAATCTACTTATAAATAGTACCAAATTTAAATTTAGAGTGAATAGCATATAACATTATGTATCTACAGTTTGCTTGTGAATAAGTTCCTCTCCCTTCTTAAGGGAGAAGATTTTATCTTGCCTTCTTCTACTACTAGCTTTATACATGAAGAATTTTGTGTTCTAGCCTAAAAGAACAACCATTATTCTTTCACTCTCCGTTTCCATTTAATTTCATCTTCTTTCATCGTATCATTTAATTCCTCTTGTCATTCTATTTTAATTGAGATTGCTCGGTAGAGAGCCCATGAGTCTCCTCCCACAAATATATGTCATCTAGTCCACGAAGTAGCTATTGCTTCTTCCTCTTATATTCCCCACACGTTTGCATTATATCCTTAATTTTTTCCTTAACATCCGGAGTCTCCATTGCCAATCATCTAATGCAAAGTTTGCATTATAAAGTAACTTCCAAATGTTTTGTACTATTTCATTTAACCCTTTTCTTTGCAGCCCGCATAGCTCAAACTTAAAGGGTCGTTCGGTATAGACTCTATCTCCAGTACATAGAAGTAAGGGGGGTATGATTTGAGGTGGAGCCTTAAATACTTTTTAAACACGTGTAGAAAACGTGCACATCTGTATAGAGATGACTATGGTGTAGTGCTGACTTGGTCACCACCTACCAATTAGGGTATACCCACACGTTTGCATTATATCCTTAATTTTTTCCTTAACATCCGGAGTCTCCCTTGCCAATCATCTAATGCAAAGTTTGCATTATAAAGCAACTTCCAAATGTTTTGGACTATTTCATTTAACCCTTTTCTTTGCAGCCCGCATAGCTCAAACTTAAAGGGTCGTTCGGTATAGACTCTATCTCCAGTACATAGAAGTAAGGGGGGTATGATTTGAGGTGGAGCCTTAAATACTTTTTAAACACGTGTAGAAAACGTGCACATCTGTATAGAGATGACTATGGTGTAGTGTTGACTTGGTCACCACCTACCAATTAGGGTACACCCACCTTTTTATTTCCCATTTCATTTTCCACTAGTCCACTTTCCTTTCTCGCCTCTTTTCCCTCATGGGAATCTCCACCACGACCCCGCCTGTCCGTCCGCCACGCACCATAACTCCTCCACCATCCTGAGTCCCACATCGCCGTCACCATCCTCTACGAGCCACCACGAATTGTCGTCGTCAGAGTCCCTGGCCGTTGTCACCATCATCCACGAGCCACCACAAATTGTCGTCGTCCATGACTTCTATCACGTCCTACTCGAGGTCTGCTGTTGCTGGTTCTGGCCTTGTTGACCCTCACCACTGGCGTATCACTCACCACCATGCCATATTGTTGCCAGGAGGTAGGGGAGGGGATCAGATTTGGTGTGTTTTATTTATTTATTTCTTAGTTGAAAGTATTGATATTTGTGGTTGAAAACTTTGATCCATAGGGGTGAGAAGTTGGGGTTAAACAAATCGGAAGGTGGATTTGGCTAGTATTTGTGATTGAGTGGGCCGAAATCCCATATTTTCTAAGTTAAAGTAGGGGGTTGGAAGCTGATGTGCATTGGAGTTGGAAATTTGATTGGTTTCGGTTAAAAGTTGACGGATTTTTTGGTCGAAAATTGAATATCCGGAGGTTCAAAGTGGTATATCATCCTGTTGACGGTTGGATTTTCTTGGCTTTCTTCTTCAATTCTGGCGACGACGATGGCACTCCTCGTCGGCAACCAGTGGTCGAGTGCTAGAGCATGGGGTGGAAAGGAAGGAGGAGACGAACAGGGTGACCGGGCGTGGAGAGAAGTGGACGTCCCGACCATGGGCCCGCAGGCAGTGAACCACAAATTAGAGCCTCGCGTGTTGTACTCTCGCAGAAAAGAAAGTTTGGAACTCGCGGAAACACGCACGAAACTCGCGGACGCGTCGGAGGCCAAACCGGCTCCAACTCCAAGGAAATATACGGCGGGAAATATATGGCGGGAGAATTTGGCGCCATCTGCCCCGCCGCCTCCCTATTTATCCCCCGCCACCACCGCCTCCCCCCCAACCCCAACCCCAACTCCTCCGCAGCCACCTTCTCCCGTCGCCTCCCCCAAAGAACCCTCCAAGTCGTCGCCATGGCCGCTTCCAACGGTGCCACTATCGACTCCGTCCATGAGCCTCCCCACAAGATGACCAAGATCGCGCCCCTGCTCAAGGTCAAGAAGCTCTCCGACAGGGCCGTCCTGCCGTCTCGCGGCTCCGCTCTCGCCGCCGGCTACGACCTCTCGAGGTACTCGATTAATCAGGAAGTCTCCGGTAAGGCCTTGCCGTTAATTTGTCGTGTTGCTTGACTGTTTCTGGTTTGATCTCAGCGCGGCGGACGCGATCGTGCCGGCCAGGGGGAAGGCGTTGGTTCCAACCGACCTCAGCATCGCCATTCCGGAGGGCACCTACGCGCGCATCGGTGAGCTTGCTACTGGACTGGACGAGAGATGCTCGTTTAGGTTATTTTTGGGGGGTCTCGTTCCTCGTTTGCGTCTCTGGTGTTTGATGAAATGCCTATGTGGTTATCGCAGCGCCGAGGTCAGGACTGGCGCTGAAGCATTCCATCGACGTGGGTGCCGGAGTGATCGACGCGGACTACCGCGGCCCGGTGGGCGTCGTCCTCTTCAACCACTCGGATGTGGACTTCGGCGTGAAGCCCGGCGACCGCATCGCGCAGATGATCATCCAGGTGATCGTTACGCCGGAGGTCGCGGAGGTGGAAGACCTCGACGCCACCGTCAGAGGAGAGGGAGGGTTCGGATCCACTGGCGTCTGAACTCTGAACCTTGATAGATTGCTCTAGAAAACTGCTCTGTTAGGGATGGTGATGGAACACTAGTATCTTTTGGTGCTTCTGATGTCAAATGAAGTCGTCCGATCGAGGTGTTCATGTTGCGTTAGTTAATGCTGCAAATGCTAAGATCGTTCTGTGACCGTATTTATTTGCTATGCGCGAAATGTGTTGCTTCTAGATGAGATGCAGGATTGCACGTCAATGTGGTTTTCCATTGCAAAGAGGCAAGTTGCAAGCAGACTACAGCAGGCTTCTGTGAACATATACTCACAAGCAGATCCCCAGAACATCGTAGGATGTTGGCGTATTGCTCGCATGTATGCAAATGAGCACCGAACTGCGACTTAGTTACCGGAGCCAATTTTGCGGCCACGCGGACATGCGGAAATCCGGCACCCAGCGCGGTAAGACGCTGAAAGGCTTTGATGCTTTGCGAGCTCCTAATAGTAGCAGATTGCTCACGCGGTCGACGGCGACGACCATCCACGGCGTAGAGTAGAGATCGGCCTGCATAAATTTCGCGTCACCAGAGCCCAAGAGAGACATCCCATCCATGGAGAGCGCCCGCCTTCTCATTGTCAGCCTCGCCGCTGCTGGGGGGCGCGGCCGGGAGAGACGGTGGCGTCTTCGTGCGATCCCGCAAGCCTCGCGACGTAGGTGACCGATTTCTGCGCAGCTGACACGCCCACCGCGTGGTGCTGCGAGCCGGTGGTGGCCTCCGTCGACCTCCATAGCTGCCTCTGCCGCACGTAGCTACCCACGTTGGCAGCCAGTTATTTCCGATGGTTTTAATATCCTTGCATCTGTATCTTAGTTGGTTTTTCTGTCAAGTGTCAGAGGGGCAAGGTGTAAGTAGAGTCAGAAAGTCTGAAGACATGGAGCTTACCCATAGGTGACATATTCATGGGCCACTGAATTGTACAGAAGAGGCAATAGGCACAAGGGTTGCAGGCAGTGGATATTGATACACTACTACCAGACGGAGGTAGCAGCCCTTAGTACTCAGAAAGAGAGAGAACCCAGCGGTAGCCTAGTCAGGTCGATCTTTTTTGGGTAAGTATTCGATCAGAAATGTCAAAGAACAATCTTCTCTTGAGCAAGTACCCTGCCCGGACCTATTCTGAAGTCAGATTCACAATGGCTAACAACCTTTCAACCTGACAACCAAAATAGCAAATATACTGCTCCCACACATGTGCACACGACAAGGCAGCATATTCATATCTGAGAGAAACGAACAATTGATAAATGTGTCCAAATTACAGATGTCAATATAGCACTTTCTACAGCTAAAACAGTTGCACAAACAAAGGGCAGAATAGATCACACGGGTACTGATTTCTGGTAGTATAAACAGTAACTAACTTGACCAGGTACAAGAACATCACAGCACGCATCTTCCGGAAATTGCATTTTCCATTGGACATAAGGTATACCAGGTACAAGAACATCACGGCACGCGTCTTCCGGAAATTGCATTTCCATTGGACATAAGGTATGATACAGAGGATTCTATACTACGAAACCAACAATGAACCTGCAGAGTTGGCCGCCATTCTTAACACACAATGAGGAGCATACAACAAGGGGAGAAAACGAGCCTTCAAACTATTTTTCGGTGTCCACTGAAGGCCCAAATCTGAAAATTTTCAACAAATAGTAACTTCAAGGTCAGAATGCTGGAGTTCACTACAGAATGTTTTATTTCACTTCTCTCTGGGGATGCATATGGGAAATGCTGAACTCAAAACTTTGCAATTCTCTAAGATCTCTCCACTAGTGATAGAAATAACTGATTGAGAGGAAAAAAACTGTCTATAGCCCACTGAGAAGTACTTCCACTGATAATGGGTAATGGCAATGTGCAAACTGAATGACATTCTCTTCTCAACTTTAACTAGCATTCAAGAATGCAAGATTCCCAAACAATGTAACAAACAGCTAAACTAACATTCAAGTATGCAAGATTCCCAAACAACATAACGAACATCCAAACTAATGCAGATTCAAAGTATCCCTTTAGTATCAGAAGTGTTTAACCTAAGATACATGTACCTTTTCAATTAGCTGGGATGTCAAGTTGATATCACAAAGTGCAAATTTATTTCAAAAGAAAATTGAAGCAATGCACAAGTAATTAATTTGGAAATAGAGCATAAGATGTGATACATATACCTCGTCCTACAACTGTCCATTCTAGCACAATTATTAGTGTTAACAGCACAACAGTTCACGCCATGCGATGCAACAAGGATTTTTTCATATCAAAAGCACCTTCCTTACCTTCAAATTTTTGTCCCAACTTCCTGTACACAATGCACTCCCATCAGATGACAGCCCAAGGCAACTTATACGGCCCTCATGAGAATTTTGGAGGGTTCCCAAATTAAGCACCACCTGTGTCATTTTTAAAAGTATCCACAAGTCAACCACACAAGTAATAATAGTGTAAGCAATACAGGAAGATGGATTGTGCACGATGTGAGGCAGATACTATATATTTCAACAGTGTATCCTCTGCACCTGGGCTTGTGGAGCACCGGTGCACCCAAGCCCGGAAACCAATCCTAAAAGTTGTGAAATGTTTTGACAAAGAATTATGATACAAACACAAAATGTATTTACCTTCCTACAAAATTCCAAATCTAAATTCGATCTACATATTCGGAAACAAAAGAGACAAACACATCTGCAAATAGTATCAAATTCAAATCTGGAGTGAACAGTGTCCGACTTGTGCTGTTCACAACCAGTCGGGATGATTTGTTTCTTGAGTTGTAGGTCGAATTTGGATTTGAAATTTTGTGGCGAGGTAGAAACATATTGTGCACAGGATATGTCCTCTATTTCAACAAACCCCACAAGCCTAGTCCTAGTAACTTGAACTAAGAAAAACTGCAACATGCTGATATCCAATTTAGCTTTTTTTGGCATGGAATGATAGGCACTTTCTCTGCCTGATCAATATAGGAAGGAAAAAAAAGGTTCACAAAGGGGCCTGAGCAAAAAAATAAAGACACGGCCAAAGGACTTGCTGTGGAAAATGACAACTAGCGGTGGCTCGAGCCCTGACGTCACAATCATCAACAACTAGCCTAGCCCTGGGATTCAAGTCCAGAGGGTTCTAAACAGGAAGGAATCAACTCTCAAGTAAGCATTATGTTGGCCCATTCTAAGCTCTATTCTCTGAAGCCTCTTGGCCTATAGTAGGAATGTTTGAATACAAGGTGATCTGCAACAGCATCCTCTAATGCAGGAATTGCATAAATAGCTGCTGCAGAAAAAGAGAACATCTGATGGGTTACGTATTACTCAAAAACATACCCCACTGCAAACAACGTTTTATGTGTTATCATGATTGTTATTTTGTGAGGCATATCTCAAAGGGGAAATGCAGCTAGTTTTCCGTAACTGACATACTTCTCCCATGTGGTTAATGTTCACTTGATAATTACAATTTTACAATCACATCTAAACGGTTCAATTATAGTTGGATTGTGATGGAACTAAGCTTATCTAATTTAAAGATCAAATTAACCAGACCTGGCTTTTTTTAACTTTGATTTCATTTTTGTATGGTAAATAAGCACCATAATCAAACTATATTTTCTTTTCAACAATATGAAATATGAATGCAAGTTCGCGTTTTCTCTAAAAAAAAATGAAATATGAACTGTGGTAACACAGTAAAATTTGATCAGTCTTATTTTAAGTGTCTGGTTTTCTTCCCACTATCTAAGTGGTAATTAAATTCAAGAAAAATGGCTCGAAATGCAAACCTCAGCAAGAAGTGTGTCCCACACATAACAGTCACCATTAGAATATCCAGCAAAAAGAAGCCTTCCTGATATTGAAAATGCAATAGATGTAACAATAGGGAGTTCATTATCATTTCTATCTGGCTCCCGACTGTACACTTGAAGTTGATGCCCTGTTCTCATGTCAAATAATCTGCATGTACCATCATCTGAACCAGTACCAAACCTCTGGCCATCAGGGAAAAACTTGACACTGTTAATGTCACCCTCATGTCCATGATATGTTCGAATTGCCCGGCTTGCAATTCTGGTATCCCACAGCCTTACAGTCGTATCACATGAACCCGATACAAACATATTCGTGTTTAAGGGGTTGATGGACAGGCTGGAGTAATAAAAAAATTTAGATCAGAGCACTTAAAAATCAAGCCAGTATGCAAATAAAAGTATAGCAACATAACTTAAGACCAAATTAAACCAGCACTTTCAGGAGTACATTTTAAAGCTGCAACACAAGCATGCTGCTCCATTACTAAGATATCACTGCATTTGCCTCATGCACATGAGCTAATTGATTAGTAATTAGTGCCTCAACTCTGTTTAGTGTTCAGGCAATTGTGTTCACCATTGATGATTAATTTCACCAACAATTAAGGGAATAGTCTCACAGACCAAACGTTGCCTGAGCTGCCATGCGACAATGTTTTACTGGTTATTACTAACTACTGTCAGCTCTCAGCAGCAAACTTGAATGTCTAGTTGGCGCAGCAAACAAGAGGCAAAACCCATCATTTCTGACAAATACTGCCCAGTCGGACCAAGTGTAGAATTAACAGGTGATGCTTTCACATCAATATCGCGAAACTTTGTTCAACTCAACATAATCAATAAAATTTGAACAGCATTAACATTGTCTTTTGTCATAAATAAGAGTTAAATATACTGCAACAATAAGCATGATGTCCAAGTGAACAAGTCATGAATATTTTTTTTTACCTCAAAAACATCAGCTGTATGCCCTGATGGAAATTCACCTCCAAATATTGATATCCTTTGGCCCGTAGTAACATCCCACAGGACACAAGTTTGGTCACCTGAGCTTGTAATTAAGCGGGTTTCCTGATCTGGGACATACTGACAGGATGAAACATAGCCTTTGGTGTCCAGTAAGTATTCTCGATACTGGCATGTTCCCATCTCTGTCTACTTGTGAGTTAAGATTGAATATAGAACATGCACTATCAAGACCGCCACAGGCAACAGATTGACCATTGGGTGCAAAAGCACATGTCATCACCCATGGACAGTGTAACTTTATGGCATGTGTTTTCTGACTCGTTAAAGCATTCCATACAATTAGTCGTCCATCTTGTGAGGCGCTGACTATCCAGTTCTTTTCAGGAGTCCAATCCAGAGAATATACCTGTGTTGACTCAGAGTTACTACTAGTTATGAAACCATGAAGCCATTGACATAAGCAACTTTATGAGATACTATCCTAAAAAGACATCTAAAGTGCTTTAATAACCAAAGCAAACTCACAGAGCATAAAATTAGTCATATTAGAGCAGTTGAAGGCACCAAGTGATCACAAATTCTTAGCATCATGGATTTTCTGTTCATTGCAATGTTGTAAAATGTGGTGACTGCCCGCCTACCGTCTTCTTGAACCCTCAGTTCTTCTACACTACACGTTTTGTGTTGCCGTAGGTTTTCAAACAATAACACGCCCTTAAATGAAAAGGAGGGATTTACACGGAAGGACTACAGAATAACATAGAAGGAGTACTTCATAACAAAGGGAAAACATTTCCAAGGAAATGCTTCCATGAAGTGGAATTAGGGCTGTTAATATCCCGTTCGAACAGGTTGAACAACCCGCTCAACCTTGAACTCTGGTGATTGCAAGTGACACATTCTATGGACAGCAAGTGATGGATCGAAGCTTGCATGCATGCGCGTGTATGACCGGCAACCTGCTCAACGCAGGTTCTACAGCTCTAAGTGGAATCAGTACAATGCTCGCATCATGCTTAGCCCTGCTTAACTCCAATCTAGTTGTGGCGGTGATCATGTCATAGATATTTAGTGTTGGTATTGAAGATTTGATCGTAGTGTGACTCATTGACTCATTGACTGAGGGATGGAACAATGCAAGGAACAGACTTGAACCTGCGTTGAATGGACGTTGTGGCGGTGAGCATGTCATAGATATTTAGTGTTGGTACTGAAGCTTTGATTGTAGTGTTGAATCATTGACTGAGGGATGGAACAATGCAAGGAAAGGACTTGAATTGACTGCTAATACCCATTCCCCATATGGATTTTCATAATCCTAAACAGGTAGATTATGATAATCAAAACTGCAACCGAATTAAAGCTAACCACACATTCTATCCATGGGTAGGATTATCTGATTAGGAATGCAATGCCAAATCAGTAAACTAAGAACCAAGGCATGCCTAAATACAGCAAAGCACCCATAATTTTATGGGACAATTTGCTCCAAAGCATCCCAAAGATTAATATTTTGCTAGATAAAATTGCAATTCTCATGGACCGCAATATAACAACTAAACATGTAAAATTATGCCCAATGACATTGCTGTCATCTTTTCTGTTCAGTACAACCATGAGTAGGGTTAGAAGACCAGTTTGCCCTAGTTCTCTTTTGCTATTGGCGCCAAAAGGCAGGAGCTTTGGAGTCAAAACATTCTCTGCTCCCCTTGTATGGAGTCATGTTCTCCTCCTCTAATATGTTCTCTTCTTATAAACCATTCTACCCACCCAAAGCATGGGCAATTTGGACATTTTCATTAATTTATGTCGCGTAATTACCATGCACCATTAGTTTCAGATAAAAAGTGAGAGCAATGTCATTTGGCATAATTTCAGGTGTTTAGGATGTTATAGTGCAATCCAAGATGATTGCAATATTATCTGGTAATGTATCGACCTTTGGGAGCTAGAAAGCCATTTTTTTCCTAATTTTCACTTAGTAGGGTTCGCCTCACCTTCTAGAGAAGTCTAATGATACATACGGCTTCTATGTGAGCAAATGACACATTGTTGACCAACTGCTGGTAAATGTTTACAAATGTTTGACATATTATGAAACAGCAGGAGTACCAAACATCCTCAAAACCAATTAATCTACACCCAACATAATTAATTGACCATCCATAATGTAATTGAAACGAAAGTGTGCGAAAACGGAGAAGTGTTGAATTGAATGACAACCAAACTTTGCTCTTCCTAAACAGCATCATGAATTCAATTATTCCTACCAACATTCCCAAAATGAACATAACCTCACTCTAGCGTACAACATTGTGTCTCAAGAAACTCAAACAAATGCCAAATATACACCAAATTAGGCCAATTCATCAACCTTAGTCAAACAAGCGTTCAACACAATATCAACGTAGGCAACTGGAGGGTCCGAACCTCATCCTCATCCTCATCCAGGTGGACCTTTTTATATCTCAGAGGTCGACCCTATGACCAAATCTTACTCGCCACGATCAACCATGCAGTTACAAGTTGCACACACTACCACCACCTAGTTCTAGTTTCCACAGTCGGAGCAACAAGTGCGTAACCTGACCTATCTCTACTTCTAAAATTGCGCAACCGAAAGAGAAGTCGCAAAAGCTGCGCCGGAAAGAGGCCAAAGTCAACCAACCAACAACCTTTCCGCTGTGTCCCTGCAGCGTGCGGCAGCACACCAGATCCGTCTGGTTGAAGCTCACAGGCGTCCGCCCCTGCGCCTTCGAGTACCTCTCCACTGCGTACCCGCCACACAGAGCAATCAGTAACAGTTCCCAAATCCAAACTCTCGAGAGCTCCAGCCGGGGGAGGGGGAGGGGGACGGGAGCTCTCACCGTCAGTGTCGAGTAGCATCTGTCGCCGTTGCCGGAGCCTCTCTCGCAGGGAATTCACCGAGGCCGTCGCCGCCGCGTGCTTCTCCTTGAGCTCCGCCACGGACGCCATGGCCGACCGCGCACCAGGGTCTGCCTGGCTCAGGATTTGTGCGCTGGCGGAGAGGATCTACTCGGCTCTGGGCATGGAGGGGAGGAATCCAATGGCTAAGGTTAGAGTTTGAAGTGATTCACAAGGAAGAGGAGCGGCGGCGGCGAGGAGACGAAGTGGCCGATGAGGTTGTGTGTGTGTGTGTGTGTGTGTGTGGGAGGGAAGAGTTGTTGAGGACGCGTTGGGTTTAGGAAGGGGATTGTGGTGTCGCCTACTGTTTGGTGTATGACATGTGGGGTCCGCTATTACAAGGCCCAGTTGGCATTGGGTTTGATTTCTGACACGACCTGGCAGGTTTTGATGGATATGGGACCACGGGGAGATGTGACCGTTGCCTGAAGAGGTTTTAACCTTTTTTTAATGGCGCTGTTTGGCATGGCTTGTTTTTCTAAGGAAAATTAGGCGTGGGCTACAGTTGAAGAGAAGAACGCTCGCCTACAGCCATAGGATAAACTGTCTACAAAGAGGCTAAAGAAGCCAAAGATCTTTATTTTGATAATCCGTTATAAAAGCTTTTGCTTGAGGAGGTGCTCCAGTGAATATCGTCTATTCCCGGTTTTATCCGTGGCGATATATAAGACCTCTCCTAATACACAGGTGCTTAGATGAGGTGCTTAGTGCATAAAATAGTTTAGCAACTAAACTCCCCAATGCATAGGTGCTTAGCTTTTTGTAGCTAAGTTTCTTTCATTTAATTGTTTAGCAACTAAACTCCCTAATGCATAGATGCCACATAGGCGTTTTGTATAGGTCCGCGCGCTTAGCATCGTTTCTTCTTGGGGTCACCAAAGTGCTCTCTCTCCTCCTTAATTGCTTTGCCACGTCAGTTTTTTGTCTATGTGACATTCTTAGCACCTGTACACCGTGGAGCACTGGGAAGGGCCTAATAGGATTATGCATCGATGAAGATTTTTATACTAGACCTCTTTTTCTATTTCTATGCTTTCCTTAATAGCGGATTGGTTACATAAAAGTGTATTTATGAAGGCACTCCCATATACAACTTTTTTCATAGCCATACATTTTATTTTAAGATTTGTGCCCGATTTCTTTTTTTTGGTAATTATGGAAAAGAGATGAGGTGAGAGAAATAGTACAATGATTTTATAAGTACAGTACACATTTATCCCACTTTTCTCTCCCTCTCAAGATTACTCCTCGCTCGTGGCTCACTCTTCCAACCATCTCTCCTCTTGTGTAATTGAACATGACGAACCTCCACAAAACTATTGCAAAAATGTGCAACACTAAAAAAAACATATAAGAAGTTAGCGAAACTTTTATACACACGTGACTCTAAAAAACGTGCATGGAGTTTGCTTTAAATCCATAGTATATGTCATTTCTCTAAAAAATAAATAAAATAAAGATGATGCAGAGGAGGCAACAAAGATCGTCGCAATAGAACATGCGGTGCAAAAAAGAGAGAGAAAAAAGGAGGAGAGACATCGCAAAATCCCTTCTAAGTTTTGTCACTTGTGTCTAACATACCTATCGATTATAACACTCCATCTTTGCCATTGGAGTATCTTGCTATTGTACTTATATTTGTTTATTATTTGATTTTACTTTTGCATATATAGCTTAACTGCTTAGCTCCTTGCGTGTTTTATGATGTAAAGAACTTTTCATTATGAGGTATCTAGGCTTTGAATAAAAGAAGAAACAAACAACAAAAGAGAAAAAAAGAAGAAAAAAAAGAAGAAGACAAAGATAAAAAATTAAAAGATATATAATATACAGGAGAAGAAATATACCATATTCTTCGAGAGCTCTAATTTTCTTTTTATGCAAGATTAATTGCATGTAGGCTATGCATTGCATTTCTTTTCTTAGTAGTAGCAACATTCATTAGCTTATGAGTTTCACTTATATCTCTAGGGCTTTATTATATTGCTCTATGATCTTCACTTATATCATTTGAGAGCACTTATTCTTGCTCTATATGCTTCATTTATAATTTTAGAAAGCACTCACCTTTGCTCTATATGCTCAGTTATATCATTTGTAAGCATTTATTTTTGCTCACATACTTCACTTATATCATTTGGTAGCTTTTATATTTGCTCACATGGTTCACTTACATTAGTGTTACCTTCTTATCATATGGTTTCACTGTGCATATATGTGTCATCTTTACTCTTCTTGCCATATCGATAACTAGGACATCACAAGGACCTAGGGACCATTTTGTATTTGTAAGAGACTTTTATTTTCTTTGATCAAGTTTTCTCAATCGTCACATTATTCTCTAGTGACCACAGTGATAAGACATCAAGTACTTTGTGGTAGACATGATAACAAACGGTGCTCACAATAAAATATTATTTTGTTCTTTCTAAAGCAACAATTATTGGGAATCCCTACACTTTGAAATATTAAGCCTTATTGAAAGAGCATCTAGGCCTCTAATGATTTTGATGGTTAATGGCAACCTAAACTGAAATCTAATGTTACAATGAGTGTAAACAGGATAAGTAGGTTCCAGGAAAAGGACTCTCCAGAAAAGGATGACCACCCAAAAGTACAAAGATGGTTTCCAGGACAAGGAGATAGCTGCGCTAGGCAGCTGTGCCACAGCTGTGAAGAAGCCGGTGCTGTGCAAAGAGTTGCAAGCAAGGTGATGGTGGCTTGATGCGTCAAGGACCGTGACTACAGTTGGTGGAAGCTGAAGCCTAGGTTTGCTAGTTTTCTTGAGTCCTTAGAAAACGCCTGTACTATCAAGAGGGATGAAGTAGCAATGATTATTGGAGATTCTTTTGCTCAATGCTCAGAGTGTTGGACAGTGGCACTGATGCTTTGAGGTCAGTGGCCCTGTAACAATAGTTTTGCACAAGTGTGAAACTGGGTTGTGCTAGCACAGCAGTGTGTGGCACAAACTGTGTCACAGGTGAACTACTACTCTATGACTCAGGTACATCTCTGTGCCAGGGGAGAGCTTGTAAATGCTAAGGGAACTGCACTGCAATAGTCTGTCTGCCGAGTCAGAAGATTGTTGGAGGTTCTCTCCTAAGTAGGTATCAGAGTTAGTGTGTGCACTGAGGGCATGTAGTCTGCCAAGACCGGGCTGAGTAGTGAGGCTACATCAGTTAGGGTTTAACCTGTGTCAGCCTCCGGTGACACAGGTGTCGATCTGCCTGAGCCGGTTACCATTGTGCGTTGTGATTAGCTATGTCACCGATGCACCCACTTAATCCTATGTGGCATGAGTGTAACCGTCAGGTGCCTGTGGATTCTATATATAGAGGACCAGGGGAGGTCTCCGACCTCAACCTTTGCCAAATCTCTGCAATCCATTTCGACCGTTGCAAACCTCTTTTCTTCTGAACAGAAGCAAACATTCTTAAGTCTTATTTCAAGTGAGAGTTAGAGTTTTGAGCAGAGAGCACTGGTTCCTCCAAGAATTGCTGTTGCAGATTCTTTCTTAGAGTATCTACTCCTAGACGGGCGTAGGAGTTGCTGTGACCACCCAAACTTGTGTGGGCTGGTACAGTAGTTTGTGAAGGTGATTTGAGGTCTACCTGCTGTAAGACGAAAAGACTTCCACAAGCAAGAGAAAGAGACCTGAGAACTCAGGTACTCGGAGAAATAAGCACGATTCAGTGCTGGCGATCTCTTCGGAGTAGCCTCTCCAACGGAGACGTACCATCTCTGAAAAGAGTGGGAACTTCGGTGAAAAAACTTCCTGTCTCCCTGAGTACTTTACATTCTGTACTACTTGCTCATCTGATTTATATGCTTTTGTGATTTACTGATATACATAATCTAGCTGCAATCCTTTCTTTCTCATTGCCTGTGTTAATCTAGCTATGTCACAGTTGCCTTATTGCTTATCTCATATCAGTGCCAGCCACCTGTTACACAAACTATCTGTCATACATCTGTTTAGGACTGTTAGATCACCTGTGTTAGCTACATGTGTGACAGCTACATGTTAATTTACATATGAAATACTGCCTGTATAGCTGACCTGTCTCACAGCTAGCTAAACCCTTAAACATGCTAAGTCTTAAACCTGTTAATTTAAAGTAATTGTTTAAAATTTAGTTAGCCTCCTATTCACCTCCTCCCTCTAGTCGGCATCTACGATCCTTTCAATGGTATCAGAGCCGGTTGCTCTTTGAATTGGCCTAACAGCCAGAGTTTAAAGGATGTTGGGCTATGAGGATAAATCCCTATCTTTGATGGATCTAATTATACATTCTAGAAAAAAAAGATGCAGATGCATCTTATCGCCATAGACCCAGATGTTTGGGAGGTTGTGAATGCAGATTATAGGTTGGAAGACACCATAATACCAAGCATCAACGACAAGAGAAATATACGGAATAATGTAAGAGCTGCCACAACCATCTTCATAGGCCTTCAAGAACATGATTTCAACAGAGTCAGCACCATGGAGTCTGCCAAGAAAATCTAGGACACTTTAGAGCAGATATATGAGGGCAGCAACACTCTAAAGAAGTCCAAGAGAAGTCTGCTAGAATCAAAGCTGGAAAGATTTGACTATGAACATGGTGAAGACATAAATTCCCTGTTCTCAAGACTCACCATTATCACAAATCAGCTGAAGACACTTGGATCAAACCGAGTTGATGATGAAGATGTGATCAACAAGTTTCTGTCAGTGCTACCAAAGCCCTACAGAACTCTTGTTTTGATACTGAAAGAAAAGAACGGCTTTGATTAGATGAAGCCCACAGAAGTGTTAGAAAGGATACCGTGAGTCATGTGAAGACTTGACAATATTTGTGATGAATATTTTGCCACCATATGTGGAGTTGATTCTTTTGGTTGCATGAATTCGAGGTTTGAATTACTTATTGTGTGATGATAAGTTTGTGTTCTCAATTTGTCTCAAGGAAAAATCAAGTTTTTAAAGGATTTTTCTTGGCTGACTTGGGTCAAATGGAAAACTTGTGCTCGCAACGTTTTGCTTGGTCTATTGTGTGCAGGTGCGAGTTGGGTGCGGTGATGGTTCGGTCATATGGACCGGCATGAGGCTTGGAGGGTTGAGATGCGGTCAAGGAGGTGGCGACAACATCGTGCGGCTTAAAATCATGTACGCGGAGGACAAGAAAGCGGGTGGAGACGAGACGTGAGGACCAAGTCAGTGCGAGGGTGTTTTGGTAAAAACGCAGAATCTACCGAAGCATAATCAAGAAACTGCGGCGGCGGCCGGGAAGCGGTTTAGGGTTAGTTGCTTAGGGTAGAAGGAAAGATGGATGATAGATGAGTCACTTAGATGCTTTGTGATGCGTGCTAAGTGCTCATTACTTCTAAGTGGGCTTAAGGCCCAAGTGGTGGGAGGTATGTCTCCACCACTATAAAAGGAGGGGTAAGCGGTGCTTATCCCTCAATCCTTTTATAAGCATTGTAAAAAACCCTAGTTAGGGGCTGCTCAAGAGAGTTTTGGCCTACTCATGAGAGATCTATGAAACAGCAAGAAAACCCACAAAAATTCAATACAAAAAAGATTTCTCCAATCCCTATGTGTTCTTGAGTTATCTTCTTCATTAGCTCTTTGAATTTCGTTTTCTTGTTTTCTCCTATGGATTGATCTGTGGTATGGCAAGTCAATGATGGGAAGATCATCCTTATACTGAGTCCATCCAAGCATACCCAAGGATTCAACCTTTTTATTCTCTATTTCGAGTTTCTTGGAAAACAAGCAAGAAATGGGATTTTCGTGATTAATCTTTGTAGGGGGTTTGATGCTGTGATTTGGGGCTTGGAATAGGTTGCTGGGACATGTGAGATGATACCATATTGATTTGAGATCAAGATTCCTTATGAGCTTCCTTTCCCCTCAAAATTTCTCTTTTCTCATTCTAAGGGCTGATTGAAGAAAAAGGGGTAAAGGTCTTGATTTGAGAAGTTTTTATGGAGATCAACACTTGATCTAGATTCACAGGACCTTTCTACACCTCTCTGCAAATCTTGGTTTGATTTGATGGGTAGATTCTGAATTAGCCAAAAAGTTGGATCGAAATCTCAGTTCTGGAACCTGGCTGATCTTCTGCTGAATTCTTCAAATTCTTCAGTTTCTTCAGAAATCTCGGAGTGTCCGATTCTTCAATTTCGGAGCCTCCGAGATTCACTACTATTCTTGCTTGCTGAGTTCTTCAGTTTCTTCAGAAATCTCGGAGTGTCCGATTCTTCAATCTCGGAGCCTCTGAAATTCACTTCTATTTTTGCCTGCTGAGTTCTTCAGTTTCTTCGGAAATCTCGGAGTGTCCGATTTTCAATCTCGGAACATCCGAGATTCGCTACTATTCTTGTCTGCTGATTTTCTTCAGAAATCTCAGAGTGTCCGGAAAAATTCCCGGAACTCCCGAGATTCGCTACTGTTCTTGTCTGCTGATTTTCTTTAGAAATCTCGGAGTGTCCGGAAAAATTCCCGGAACTTCCGAGATTCTTTTTCTTCAGGCTGAATCGTTTCACTGTTTCTGCCATAACTTTTACGTTTGAACTCGGAATTTGGTGATCTTGGACTCGTTTCGAAGCTATCGACGAGCTCCACGTCACCAAGGGATTTTGGGGTGTTTTCGCTAAATTTTCACTTGGATCATACTAGTTCTTCAATATGACTACGTATGTGAAAAATTTGACGTATGGGAAGAATTTGTGAAAGTAATTTGAACTCGACATTCTCGCGGGCGTCGTGAACATGAAGAAGAGGAAGTGGCACCTCCTCCCCAGCAACCCAATCTCGTGGAGCTGCTAACGATCCAGACTAGAATCCTCGAACTACTTGTTCAGTATCTTGTGGACAAGGCGACCAGTGAGAAAGCAGAGGAGCCAGTCCTCAACAAGCCCCACAAGCACGGGAGAAAGATGCAAGAACCTGTTGGAAGCAGTTCGCAGAAACCCCGTGTGTGGCAGCCGCCCCCACCTCGCTCTGTTGAATCGCCTCCGCAACAGCCACGAGGTGCTGCTCCTCGCCCCCAGAACGGACAACCGCGACCCTCATTTGATCGGAGTAAGATCAGGTGCTATAACTGTGGAAAAATGGGACACTTTGCTGATAGCTGCACTTGCCACGCACAAGCGGTGCCTTTGCTCCCAAAGTGCAGCCAGGACATCAGCCCTGTCTCCAGAAAGGACAGTCACAATCTACCCTGGATTGGAGTAAAGTTCAGTGCTACAACTGTGGAAAGAAGGGACACCTTGCGAACCGTTGTAATGCTCCGCGTACAGGACATGTGTTTGCCCCCAAGGTGCAGCAAGGACAGTCAAGTGTAGGCTCTCAAATTAGGGGACCAGCCCCTAATAGAGCTCGAACCGTCGGCCGTGGCCGGATGGACCACGTCACCACCGAAGAAACGCAGGATACGCCGGAGGAAGTGATGGGTCATTTGGTGGTCACCCCTATATTCCAAGCCGGAACCGGAGCGCGAAGACCCTTAAGTATGGTGCCCGATGGGCCCTGTCATCTCCTAAACCACACCCCCAGTTAATTACAAGACTATTTATTTTCTTGTTTTTACTGAGAAAAATACAACAAAGATTCTAGAGAATCTAGCTTAACAGCCGAATCAAGAATATTTCGTATCATAGCTCACCCTAACCCACGCACGAGGAATGGTATAGAGAAAACGGAAGTAAGGAAGTTGAACGAACGATCAAATAAAGGAGAGAGACAAACAGCAGAAGAAAAGGATGGATACACATAATGGCACCAACCCGTCGATGCAGTGGCAAGTTTCGACAAACCACTCATTTCAATTACCATCTGGGTTATCCCAGCTACCCAAGAAACTTCAGATACCCTAGATGGAATTCCGCCACCGAGTCCCCAAGATAAGACAACCACGCAAAGATCGGACACCCAACACGTACCCTCGGTGAAATGGAATATGAAACCTGAAAAGCCTTTCGGATGCCCCAATTCTACTCCTAATCTCTTTCTCCCCAAGTAATCATAAACAGATACTTCAATTGCTTCGAAATCACTACCCTCACTCTCTTGCCAGCCTTTGTTGGAGCAGAGATAGCTGGTCATCATGGCCCCTCTCACTCCACCCAACGATCTTGAATTCTGAAATTGCGGGACTGGCAAAGTCCTTCTACTCTTACTCTCCCAGAATATGGTTACTATTGAAAATAATAACTTGATCTGGTTTTCTCTTTCCAGAACTGGTGTAGAAGTCAATTAGTGATCCCACGACTTGCCATCAGCAACGTGAGGACCTGATCTTCCCAAAAACACACGAATCCCCGCTATCCATTTCCCCCCGGTAGCATAAAGGTGAAACACCTTCGCCCTTATGCTCGGTAGACCCTAAACAAAGCGAGAACATGCCTGGTTTGATACAAAGTGCAACTTAGGTCACCTGGTCAAGGTTGAGCATCAGAAACCAGCAGACGTGTTGTAACCCCTCCTCGACCCCACAATGGAAGAACTTTAGCAAGGTTTCTTGGCGGAATGGAGCATAAAAAAAATCCGGAACCGTACTGTTCAGCTCTTCGAAGTCCGATGGAGTAATCATACCGAAGATGAAGCTACGTGGGAACGCGAAGATTGGCTCAAGACCGAGTTTCCATCTTTGCTTGTCAACCGTTAGAGATCTCGGGTCGAGATCTTTTTAAGGGGGGTAGGTTTTGTAATACCCAGATTCGATAATTAGAGCTTTGCTCTGCATTCATGCATACATGGCATCATCATTACCCACACCCTAATTAAACTTAGTTGTGTATCAACTTTATTTTATAGAATATGTACATATCTCATCCTCGGTGGATATTAAACAAACACCAACCAACTTATTTGAAGGGTCAGATAACGTTTATAACCTCAGTAGGAGGAAGGATCCGTGGTTCCCCTCCGATGGGTCATCTCTTCTACCCTTCCCCCTCTCTTCTTCCCGGACTCCTTATCCCGAGCCCTCCTGCATCGTCACTTAAATCTAGGGTTAGAAAGCAATTGGGAGAAGGAGGATTGAATCGTAATATGTCGACTAGGTCAAGCCCCTGGATGAAAAGTTGCAAAACCATATTGTTAGCCTCGATTATGCAAATCCTAGTCCCACTTAGATATTAGAAAGTTTCGAAGGACCACAAGACCTAGTTGCAACGCAAACCCCGAATTAGGTCAGGAAGAGAAAGTGAGTTAAAGATTAGGTCTAACGAACCCCAGACCAATTCAAAGTTGCACATTGGGTCCCACATGCCCTCCTGACACACCCTGGAGAAATTTAAAAATTCTTAGAAGCCCAAAGGACCTAATTGCAATTCTAAATCAAATTCAGGTCAAAAGTCAAATTTTAACTAGAACCTAGAACAAACTAGCCCCAAATCACCCCAAATCCCTATAGTAGGTCTCTTATAATGCTTTAAACCTCCCCTAAAAATTTCATAATTTTTGGAGCCATATTTGCACATAAAATAACGCAAGTAGTGTGCTGTTGATAAGAAATTAAAAGAAAAAGAGAAAGCAAAACAAAACCCTAACCCGTATTGGGCCAAAACCCGCTCGGCCGGCCCACCGGAGCAGCCTGCTCGGCCCCGCCGCTCAAACCCGCCTCCCACTTCCCACCTTTCCGTTTCTCCCTCTGGAAGGCGCCCCACGGCAGTGCGCCTCCCCCTCCTCCTCCTCTCACCCCTGCCGCGGGCCCCACCTGTCGGGGCGCTTCGGCCACGTCCCCGCCTCCGGTTCGCCGCCGTGGGTGGTGCCCGCTCCGACCGGTCTCCCTCCCGATAGCCGCCGCCCCATTTAAAGGCCCGTTCGGACCGCAGCTCCTTCCCCATCCCCACCGTCCAAACCCTAGCATCCCTCCTCCTTCGCCTCGGTGCTCTAGCCCTGCTCCGCCGCTGTCTCCTTCAAGTCCGGCAACCAGCGCCGGCGAGCAATTGCCACCGATCCCGTGCGCCCCGGCTACTCCTTTTCTTCTCCCGAACACCCCCTCCTCCTTCCTCACCCCCTTCCCTCTTCTATTTCTCACAGATCTACCCCAAAGCTCCTCGCCGGCGTCCACCCGAAGCATTCCACTGGCCATCTCGTCGTCAGCTCCCTCCCGGCCGCCTCCGTCTCCCTGCTCCGCCGCTTGGTCACCAGGGTGAGCCGCCGCCTCTCCCCGCCCAGTTTCCGAACTCGCCGCCGCCCCTAACGCCTCTGGGCTCCACGCCGGCGAGAGCGCCGCCGTCTGCCTCAACTCCGGTCAGGTCCAGCGGGGGAGAGAGGAGAGAGAAGAGAGAAGAGAGGGAAAAGAGAGAGAGAGAGAAGAGGCCGCGTGGCCCCTTCTGATTGGGCCACGGGTACTCGGGCGGTCCCGCATGTCGGTGGAGGCGGGTTATGTGTTGAAGATCTGGGGTAGGTTTGGGTTGGGTGCGTGTAGGAATTGAGGAATTGCGCGGGGTAGGGTTCGGGTACGTTTAGTAATTAGGGTTTCAAATGTTAGGGGGGCAGATTTTGTACCGAATTTCAAACACTCATAACTTTTAAACCGTAAGGCCAAATTTGAAAAAATTTATATGTTTGGAAAGCTTATGAAAATCTCTACACTTTGGCTGAATCAAAAACTAATTTTGAGCACATGCACAGTAGGATATCTAGGGTTGCTAGTTTGCGTCAGTCACGAGTCTGTAAACCCTAGCTTCGCGATCCTAGTCCCGATTTCGACAAATTTTATGTACTCGGAGACCTCGCGAGATACCCTACAGTCTGGTCCTATTAGCTTCCTAATATGGATACATACATAGAAAGCCATTTCACGATGCGAGTTGTAGTCCCTTTATTACCGTTCGTCGATAAACCCTAATTCGACGAATGTAACCCTATACTCGATGATTCCCGATACGTAGGGTCTTACCTCAGTATACTTGCCTAATACCACCATTTCCTATCATGACCATCCCCTACAACCCGTAGCTCTCAAACCCTAATCTTCGCGGCCGCATAAAATGACATGCATATAGTTAGGGTTATGAGTTCGTCTCTAATGGGTCAATAAGGGCAGTACTCGCTGTAGTGGAACCCTAACACCCACAAGCCACCTTAGGAAGATCCTTCCTAACGTTTCGTCACGTCGTACACCTACATACGTCACCAGGGCAACAATCTAGACCTTACACATGTCATCTAAGGACCCGTCATTACACCCAATCCTGAGCATTCCTAGGTTGTCTTGCTTTGGTCATGCATATGTACCATCCTTATCATGCATACATGCTGAATCTTAACATTTTCTTTTATCGTTTCTTTTCCGGTGTTCGTATTAATTACAATAGAGTCCGAAGAAGGAGACCACCCGGCTTACAACTCCCCGCAAGAGCAGGAACAGCCCGAACAAGGCAAGCAGAGCTTGTCGCATCCTTACTTTCCGTACTCTTGTGTATGCCCTGTTTATGTGTGCTTATGTGTGAATGGTTGCTTAAATGTCACATGTGAGGTTGAGCACACTAGTATGTGTAGGATGTGTCTTAGGTTGAGAACATCTGATGGCTCTTCAACTAAATTGTTAAGTGAGTTGGGAGAGCCGAGGGCGTGCACAATGGGTACGATTGGTGTTCATCGTAGTTTGATGGCGACCCAGGAGTAAGTAGAGTTTTGTCGCCACACCAACCCTATCTTCAGCGTGTCACCATCCCTTATCACACGGGAACGTTAGCGGGAACCAACGCTGAGAATAGTGGGGGTAAGTCTACATGCCCTTTGGAGGCTCGCTACCTCCAAACGGTTATGCACACACTATGTTTGCAGTGGTTGAGTTGTCAGTAACTGTTCGAGAGATTAAATGAATATGTGTTAATGCTGGATTGATTGGATTTGACCTAGGGGCTGCCCTAATTGGATTGGATGATGTTTAATGGATTCTTTTGGATTGGACTCATGGGCTGCCCCAATGAACTTGGAATTGTTGAATTGATCTCCTGGTGGCTTGTTCCCAATATGATATACTCTGAGTTAGAGTGATTAATTATATTGTCTTTACTTCCCCTTGTTTAGGCTATGTTCTGAATTTGTATATTGTTACTCTGAGAAGCATTCATGTTTAATTTGTTGTTGTACTAGTATGGGTAGGACATTTAATCAAGCACGGATAAGTCTTGCGAGTACTTTGTACTCACCTAGGTTATTCCTAGAGCTTGCAGGTGAGCCGGTGGTCGAAGACTATTTTGATGATGTTTAAGCTTATGGTTTCCTTGGTTAGCTATTCGGCTTATGGGATAGGTGGTAACTTTTGATCAGCGGTCGATGCGCCGCTGTGGGACTCTTTTACTTGCTTCTGCTCTTGTTTTAATTACCCCGTACTCGGATATGTTTTCGGCTATGCCGAATGATGTAATCTTATAGTCCGATGCAGACAACTAATTTATTATCGTAAATGTAGTGCTTTGCTGTGATATCCAACTTGTTATTCAGGCTGCCCGTATGCAATGCGTGTATGATATGAAGCGTATGGGTACGCCGTGAAGGGTTACTGTTGTTCCCCTTTTTACTATGTCGAGCAGGAATCGGTTGAGTGACCCGCTGGCTGAGATGCTGTGCCGGCCAGGCAGGGTGTGGGCGTGTTCTACCGGGCCTTCGGGTGACCCACTAGCTTCCGAGCTAGGTTAGGGTGTGGGTAGAATCGCCGGGCTCCTCCGACCTTGTTTTGCGTGGTAGGATCCGGGAACGGCTCTAAACCTTCACCGGATCAAGGAATCGTATGTGGTTCGGGGGAGTCTAGTCGCTTCCGACCGGCTCGTGTTGTGCAGGTGTCGGATCACTCCGCCTCGGTGAGTACGGCGCAGGTACCGTGCCACCAGGTCGACTAGTCCTTCGGCCCTTGGCGACCAGTCGTTCCCCTAATCATATGCAATTCCAGGTCCGTGACACTACCGTCAAGAGGTGCGCAAGATTGAAGCTAAGTTCGATGGACTTGAGATCACGCATGTCCTCCGCTGAGACAACGAGGCCGCAGACGGACTTGCCAAACTGGAGTCCAGTTGGGATGTCGTCCCAGTTGGGGTTTTCCTCCAGGAGTTGCATGCTCCCTCCATCAGAGCGGAGATAGCGACCGAGACCAAAGAATCACATCCCAAGGGATCTGCTAGCACTCAGCAGACTTTGCAAGAGGTCTTAGTCATCACTCCCGACTGGATAACGCCCTTCCTTGACTACCTCCTGTGGGACACTCTCCCGCCGGAACAAACCGAGGCGCGGCGCCAAGGTTTACGTCATAATTGCAGGCAAACTTTACAAGAAGAGCACCTCCAGAATCCTTTAGTGGTGCATATCTCAAGACCAGGGGAAACAACTACTACACGATATTCACTCGGGAGTTTGCAGGCACCATGCGGCGTCAAAGTCGCTAGTCAGGAAAGCTTTTCGACAAAGTTTCTACTAGCCAACCGCCGTTTCGGATGCCGAGCACATCATGCGCACTTACGAGGGATGCCAATACTTCGCCCGGCAGACACACTTGTTGGCTCAGGCACTCCAACCCATCCCGATCTCATGGCCTTTTGCTGTCTGGGGTTTGGACATGGTTGGTCCCCTCAAGAAGGCTCCCTGGGCTACACACATCTCTTCTTCGCTGTCGACAAGTTCACCAAGTGGATTGAAGCCAAGCCTGTTGCCACGATCTCTGCCGAACAGGCCGTCGAATTCTTTCAGGATATCGTCTACTGTTTGGGCGTCCCCAATAGCATCATCACAGAAAATGGCACTCAATTCACCAGCGGCTCCTTCCTCCAATTCTGTGACAACTACAACATTGGCCTCAACTTCGCCGCAGTAGCACACCCACGCACGAACGGGCAGGTTGAGTGTGCCAATGGTCTAATCATGCAAGGCATCAAGCCTCGGATCTTCTAGCGCCTGAAGAAGTTTGCGGGTAAGTGGGCAGCTGAGTTTCCCTCGGTGCTCTGGAGCCTGCAGACTACGCCCAACCGGTCAACTGGTTACGCACCTTTCTTCATGGTATATGGAGCTGAGGCCGTGCTGCCGACTGATCTGGACCACGGATCCCCGCACATCCGTGCTTATACTGAGGCCAAGTCGGAGAAAGCAAGACAAGATGCTATTGACCAGCTTGAAAAAGCACGCGAAGTCGCTTTTCTTCGGTCGGCAAAAATACTAGCAGGGCCTACGACGCTGTCATAGCCGACACATACGCGGCCGCTCGTTTCACGTTGGTGACTTGGTCCTACACCGTATCCAATCCAACAAAGACAAGCACAAGCTCTTGCCACCATGGGAGGGTCCGTACGTGGTCACCGAGGTACTACGGTCGGGGGGCTTACCGACTGAAGGATAAGGACGGCAACATCATCACCAACGCATGGAACATTGAACAGCTACGTCACTTCTATGCTTAAGCTTTGTACTTCTATATTTTCAATACGAATGAATAAATAAAAATTGTGTTTGCTCAACCCGAGTAACTCTTGAGGTTCCCAATTAACCCACTATGCACACTCACGGCCACGCATAGCAGACCCTCAACCCGGCGCTAACTCTTTGTCTTCGACTGTCAGTCTATGCCACAACCCTGCGCTACATGGGAAACAACCCACGGCTAATCTCTACGCAATGGGGCTATGACGGGTTGGCAAGAGCACACGCAAAGGATTAACTTGCACACGAACAAATTTTTAAAAGAACGAAGAGACTGATAGACATAGAACGTGTTCACCGAAACATGCATATGCGAAGTCACACTCGAACTTGCTAACTACTTTACATGCATTTCCAAACAGTTCATGTACTGTCCCCACTTCTACAGGCTAGCACGTTCAGCTAGGGAGTCCGCAGCTGGAAGGACTTCTTCGATCAGCACCGGGACCTCGTCCTCGGAGACATAGAAACTCGACTCTGGCCCGGGTGGACTCCTTCAGCAAGGCCTTCACTTCATCGGGCGCTCGCCGAAGGCACTCCACGACCACCTCCGCATGATCCGGAGTTGGGTCGTCCTCCCACAACACGTCATAGACCTTTCGATCGGCCACCTTCAATGACTCGGCCGTCTCGTTGATTTTGCCGACGCGTATCTGGAATGCTGTGGAGACAATACAAATACATCAACAAGGCACTTAGCAGGCTCTGACTGAACAAGACCCGAGTCAAGAACTTACTGGCGGTGGAGTCCGAGGCCTCTTGTTTGCCGACTCAATGGCCTCCAGAGCTCACCTCAGGCTACCGTCGGTGACGATCGCCTCCTCCTCCAGCGGCCCGACGCGAGCCTTCATCGCCTCGAGCTCCTCCTGAAGCTTGGAGGCCTTGTCTTCAGCGGAGGCAAGTTGCCGATGTGAGCTTTCATCGCCTCGAGCTCCTCCTTGAGCTTGGAGACCTCATCTTCAGTAGATCAAAGAAGCTCGGTTTCCTTACCTTGAGCCCGGGCGGCCTCTTGGGAGATGCCCCTTTTCAGGGATGCAATCTCGACCTCTTGCGCGAGCACTTGCCCCTGTGCCACTTGGAGGGTCCCCTTCAAATTATCCCACTCGGCCTTGCGCTGGCCGAGTCGGTCGAAGCAGGGAGTCGCTCCTGAAGGAACTCAGTCTTATCTGTAGACTGTTTGGTTAAGTTTTGCAAAAAATAACAGAGGAAGTTAGCTACTCGGACAAAAAGAGAAATCGTCAAGACCCTCCACTCAGTTCTTTGAATCAAGTGGAGGCTCAGGGGCTACACCCTCTGGGTGCACTGATTGTGCCCCCAGAGTGAAACCTATAGGATGACAAGGAGCCTCCGCTTGACCATTCTAGTCAACCAATGGTTCGTGGGCTACACCCCAGTGGGCGCACTATCCGTACACCCACGGCGCAAAAGGAGAAAGTACAATGACAAAGTACATATCTTCATTAACGGTTGGATTTTGCTGTTAACCAAGTTGGCACTCTCCTTTAAGCTCTTCAACAGTGCCGGGAGTTGCTCTCTGAGCTGGGCGGTGGTGTTCATCACCTCCTCCCACTCTTCTGCCTCCCAGACGTCGTCAATTTCCCGGATGACCTCACTCGGCCTCGAGGGGTCCGTCTGGCGGACTCGTAGCGGTTGGATGGCCAACTGGAAACCGGGCAGAGGTGGTAGCATGCGCTCTATCTCGATCTCCTCCACCGGCATTGCCAAGTTCCCTCTATGATCCGGCGGGACGGTCGTCGCCCGACTCGGGCCTGCCCGTTTCGTCGCAGCTGGAGCCTGCACTCTAGTGCTGGGCATCTCCGGCTGAGGAGCGGGAGACGGGGTCGGGGTCACGCTGCCCTGTTGGGGAGAAGGCTGCGGAGAAGGAGTCTCTGCAGTCCTCGGAGGAGATGGAGGTGGGGCATCCGGCCCCGACCCACTTCCGCTCTGGCCGGACCCCTGGGCACTCGGTTTGCCTTTGGGGAGATCTGCTGGTTTCCTTGGCCTACAAAGACATCCGAGTTATGGCTACCATCTGCAATAAAGCAAAAAGGGCAGAGGATGCACTTTCGGTGGCATACCTGACGCCCCGAGGGATGGGGATGTGTCTCCTGTGCCTCGAGGCCTACTGCCCCGGTGTGGCGGCTGTCGAAGCCGGCGACGCCGAAGGATCGCCTTGCCCCCCGAAGGCGACATTAGCTGTCCTTTTCCCCCTCCGACTAGGGGGGACTTCGTCTCCAGCTGCCTGGGGAGTTTCCTCGGCGATGACGGCTGGCACCGCCGGGTCAGGACGGGCAGAGGAGCTGCCCTGCCCTCCTGGGGGAGCGTCGGCGGCTGGCCTCCTCCTTCTCCGTATGAGGAGGGGGACATCGTCTTCCTCTTCCTGAGTCTCTCCCTCAGGAGCTGCTGCACTCGGTGGAGGGATGCCAGGCTCCTCGGTAGCAGGTGTCCCTCCCCTCGACGACACGGCGCCAGTAGTAGATGATCCGACTCCCCCTGCGGCGACTGCCCGCCTCTGGGGACGTCGACGTACTGCGGCTGGTTCCAGATTTCTTTCTCCGAGAGAGGAGCACTGGAGCTGAAGCTGAAGAGGTCCTGCAAAGTCAGGGTCCACAGACGCAGTCCGAGTATGACTCGACTACAGCACAAACTACAAATGACAAAGTCAGAGGATTGGTTGTTCACCTGGCTCGGGGGGTTGGTGAGACTAAGAGGCGTCGGGTGTCCGGAGGTGTCCAGGTCTGCTCCCTAGGCAGTCAACTTTTTGACTCGGCGTCGCACCTCCTCTTCCGAGAGTGAGTCGGTCGACTCCCGGGTCACATCCTGATGATTGGTATACTCATACATTGGATGGACCCTTAGCTTCGTGGGCTGGATCCGGTGGCTAATGAAGTTTGCAATGACTTCGACCCTGGTGACCCCGGACTGAAGCACTTGGGCAAGGTGTGCCTGAAGGACCTCGACCCCGGGGCACTCCCACTCTTGGGGAAGTTTGGTCCAGCTCGGCTTGATCTCGGGCGGCTGACCCTCGAACCCTGGGAGCAAAGGCTCGATGTTCGAGCAGTAGAACCACTCTGAATGCTACCCCATGTTCGACAATTGGAAGGGGATCTCGAGGTAGTTCTTGCTAATGCCGCTCCTCCGCAAGAACCCGGCACCTCCTACCACAGCCGGGTTGCTTCTACTCAGTTGAGGTTTGATGACGAAGAGTTGCTTCTAGAGGGCGAAGTGTGGCTCAATCCCGAGGAAGCACTCGCATAGCGTGATGAAGCACGCCACGTGCAGCATCCCATTGGGGTTGATCTTGTGCAGCTTCAACCCGTAGAAGTACAATAAACCGCGCAAAAAGGGATGTGCTAGAATGGAGAAGCCGCGGTGGAAGAAGGAGGCGTGGACGACGATTTCGCCCGTGTTGGGAGTGGGGAAGTCCTCCCCGTCGGCGGTGCGCCATTCGATCAGCTCCTTTGGTGGCAGCACCCCCGCCTCCACCATGGCACGCAGCCGGGCCTCTGTCACCGTAGACTTCAACCATGGCACCATCGAACCAGCTGAAGAGGCCCCTTCGCCGAGTGTCACCCAGACTAACACGTCCTCTTCCTCTTCGAATGGATCCGCTTCCCAGATGGAGGTGGGCATCTGGCGGTGGCGAAACAGGTCTAGGGTTTTTTCGATCCCCAACCTAGATTCGGCTGGCTGAGATGAGGAATCGGATGCGCCGCGAAGCAACAAGGTGGGGTCTACTCGGCGGCGAGATGGAGCAAGAATGGCAGAAGATCGGACTCAATGTCGGCGGAGCGCTCGAGCTAATGGCATGCGAGGAAGACGAAAGGGCTGCTGGGTGTTAAGGAGGCAAAGTGTGAACGGGTTGAAGGAAA